>JAUMHM010066311.1:0-14286 GCA_032362435.1 Melikaiella ostensackeni
GAACTTTAATTTACATGCGCAACAAAAATTTTAGAATTCATTGAATAATTTAACAGTACAAAATTCTAAAAATTATAATAATTCAAACATTTAAAAAAAAATTAAGATATCATCCTTCCATTACTTTGTACCTGCAATCGTTTGTCACATTTCTCTTCCACTTGCTTTCTTTTTCGGCCTACTTGAAATTCTGAACTATCTCACGAATTTGAAAATAACTAAAAATGTCAATTTATTATGTTTTACAGTATAATAGAGCAAAAAATATGTATACAATTTGATCTAATAAATCAGAGGGACCTGCACAGTCCGAAAAATTTAAGACACTGAGGCCTTTTCATAGCGAAAATTTCAAAACAAATGCACTAGTCAGTTTGTTCACATTCTTTATTACTGTGGAGAAGAAAACAAAGTAAAGGGTGAAAAAAATTGCGAAAGAAAAATTTTCCGCTTTTTAATTAAATTCTGACTCACTGAAAACAAAAAAAAAGGTCAAAAAAATGTAAATTAGTCGATTTTTTTACCAATTGGGCGTAAGAGACAGGTTTAAAAATATTTAATTATTATTGAAAAGTCGCGTCCTTCATAGGCGAGTACCGGCGAGAGTACAGGCGAACGTTGAGAAGCGCTTGCAATCATAGACGGCGTCGCGTGCTTTTTTACATAATGGATATTTCCGTAAATTTTCAATGAATCAATCTAAAAATTTTCAGAAATCTTACTTTAATAGTGAGGAACAAATGTCTGGCTGAAAGTTCTTTCAACTCTGAAGTTTCCTAGATACTTCTCTTCGCCGAAACTAAAAAAAGTGCTTATCGATCGGTCTCAATTTGCAATTAATTATTATTAAACAATAGAAAGTTTTCATTCATTTCTTCATTTTGTAGGCATTGCTAGGGTATACTGCGTGCGTGTACCAAATTTCGAATAGTTTCAATAATATTTGGCTCAGTTTTGATGATTTATGTTTCAAAAAAATAATTGAATCTGGGGAATTTTTTTTCACTTTTTCATTTTTATTAATAAAAATATTCATCCGACGAAAAAACTTCAAATAGAAAAAAGTTCCGTTCTGTCCTTTTCTACAAGTCCATGTTTTTTAAATTTTTATTTTTTGAACTTTAAAATTTGGATATCACGAGACGCTTGAATAATACTTTCCGCGTCTTCAAGCGCTCGTCCCCTTATTGCATCCGAGCCCTCAATTAAAGTACGAATATTTATCATGTCGTGTCCCTTTTCATTCAGATCCACTCGTGCCCATCAAAATGTTTAAAATACTATTATTTCAGGACTTCGTGACTGCAGTATTTTCAATCCCTCTATTTTTATTTTATCAAAAAAGTCCTTCTTTTGGACTATATCATTCCAATAAATCCTATTTCAATACTTGAAATTACAATACAAATTTTTTACTGCTCTCGGCCCATATGTGACCCATATATATATATACTTTTAGAAATATACAGGTATGCTGAAAATTTAACTATTTTTCATTTACTGTGATAGAAAATTCAACTAATTTCGGTTAGAAATGTGTTCAGCTACGGTAGTTGTACAAAACTTGCACTAATGTGATTGAAGTTTTTCCTGTGTTTTATATACACAGAGGCGTACAATAGTCTTTTGGCCTCATGGAGATAATAAATGAGCAGTAATTGGCGAAGCGTAACTAATTGGATCTAGAACTTTTAGCCTCTTAGAAGACAAAGCGTGGTTAAATAGTGTATTATGCACCAAGGGGGAGAATAGGGACTTTATTGACGAGTATATGCTTTCAGTACTAGTCGTAGGCGAGCAAGCACGAGCCGCAGGCGAGTTTATGTAACAAATTCCTGGATATGGTCGTGTTTTTCATGCTGATCTTAAGTTCCGCTTTTCAAGGTCATAGGTACGTAATGACCATGTATATCTATGACGTCACAAATTAAGACGTCATAGATATATAATGGCCCATGCGCTGAAAAGGGGAACTTCAAGTTCGCTCGGCAGTTATGAAAAACGGCCATATTTATACATGCGTTACATAAAATACTTTGAATATTTCGAGTGTGTGCAGTGTCCATTTTAATAGGCCCACGTTCTGGGATAAACAATTACTTTCGCTGCAAAAGACGTCCATAATTCGGACACTTTAACCGCGCATTCACCACCCTTGTCTTTTATGTATTCACGACGCTTTTCGTGTGGACGACGAGGATTGAATGTCACGTTGTTCGCCTCGTTGTAAGAAATTTATTTTTACCAGACACTACATGACGATGGGCCACCGCGTGTCGAAGTGACCAACACTCTAAGAATTGATTCCCAGAAAAAATAAATCTTCTCTTCTGACTTTTATCTCGATCAAGCACCATGAATGCGTGATTGCTTTGCATTTTCACGAATCAAGGTTTTTTTTTATTTATTGGTGTGGTTTTTGCTTCTTAGAGCATCTTCATTTGGAAGCCCTTTCGGTCACAACGTCAAACTCAATTTTTCCGACTGGCCGTTAATAAATTGATTTAAAAACTGTTGTCTCTAAGAAAAACATTTAAGTTGAATAAGTTGCGTGTAATCATCTATAAGAATTGAATTATATACAGTACATCAGGGTGTCTTTATTTTACAATGCAAAAAAATAATTCCCTCAAATCTAAACACACACACTTTCTGTTGATACCTTTTTATGTCTAAATGAGTTGTATGAAAGGAGCCGTTTGGAAAACACTTAGAGGTCCCTTTTTGACATTAAAGTATTATGATAAATGTTGAGGCCTATACCGGTTTTTTAATGTTCAAAATTAAATTTTATTAATTGCTGGCATCTTTCGACTTGATATCAAGTCCTTATATAGTATATTTTGCATCTAGGGATGAAATACGCCTGCTTCATCCCATGGTGCATATGATATTTTCTTCAACGCATGGTGAAAAATCGCGGATTTGAGTGATGTGAAGCGGGCCGGACATTGCTATTTGTTCCCCGGTCAGGGGTTTTTCTCCATTTTTTTCCCCCCGGTCAACAAACAGCAACTTCCAGCCCGCTGCACACGCTAAAAACCCGCGGTTTTCACGCATGTGTTAAAGAAAAGTCATTTCAAACTTATATGTTGAGGAAAAACCGCTGAATATTTTTAGAGACTTGCTGCTAAATCATATTGGTGTAGAAATTTGTAAAAATAATTTAGATGAAACCATTAGTGATATAATTGAAAAGACTCTCTAGATGTAATCAATCACTATAATTAATCATCATTACAATATAATCAATATATATTGATCTCTAGGAAACTTTCGTATGAGATCATATTGTTGAGGTTATTCCAACAAAAAATTTTATCTGCAATGTATTCTTTATTACATCAACAATGGTTTCAGCTAAATTCTTCTTTAGAATTTCTACAACAGTATAATTTAGCAACAAGTCTCTTATAATTTTTGTCGGTTTTCCTTTTCCATATGAGTTTAAAACGCCTTGATAAGGACTTGATATCAAGTCGAAACATGCCTGCAATTTATCGAATGTAATTTTGAGCATCAAAAAACTGGTATAGGCCTCAACAAAATTTATTATTTTATATACGGGAGAGACCCATTTATTGAAGTATTATCAAAATATTTAATTCACTTCTTTTATTTCGTTATTTGAACACCTTATGGTATATTATTATACAAAAGACAGTGTCTACTCGTACCGAAAAAATCCGGCAATTCGTACCATAATTTCTGTATAAATAGCCCCCTTTCCAGGTCCCGCTATTCGTGCCGAAAAATGGAGAAAATGAAAACTACAACAAATAATACAAAACTCTAATAGTTAGTGGACCTTTAAATCATATCCGATTAAATTTTTTTTTCGAAAATTTGTCTATCAAAAAGGTACAACTTAGGCTAGTGTGCGTATTTAGTTTCGAAAATCATTTTTTTCAATCACTTTACAGTACATAGATTATTGTCCACTTTTCCATGAATCTAAATGAAATTTGTTTTTTGTTTCAGGTGAGTACATATGTGATGCATATTCATTTATTAATGTAACCTTCCAAGCCATGCGTTCACGATGGCTCTGCTTATCGGTAAGTACAAATCTCATAAAATCTGGATTTAATGACAAAAGACGAAAAAAGTTTCTATATCGTTGAAGAAACTCAGGTAATTTTCAAATTGAATTAATTTCTTATCTTATTTAAATTCAATGAAGCATTCCTCGGATTCTGTCTTAGTCGGCATTCATTAGTCCATTTGCATCCAAAAAGGTAGCTTAAAAATGTTCATACTATACTTGTATTCTATGAATAAAGTCTCACTTTCTATTATGAGTACTGGTGGTAGCGTAAATTACAAATGTCTGAAAAAAGCGCCCTTGGATGCTATTGTTTCTTTTCTTACCGAAAAAGCAACTGTGTAAAATTTGGTCCCAATAAAAAAAAAATTTCTGAGGATATCTGCAAAAATTGCATGGAACCCCAGAAAAAAACATGTTTTTCCTAATTTATGTACTTCAAAATTATTGGTTCTATTGAAAAGTTGTTTCAATGAAAGTTGAAGATTTCTTCAAAATACATCTTTTTCGTTGTATTAATTTCTTTCACTGAAACAGCCCTTCTCGATAAAAATCGAAAAAAGTGTGAAAAAGTCAAGAAATTTATTTTGATATTTGTCAAAATCAGTGGACATTTGTTTTACTTACCAATGCACTTCATGAAAAATATAAATCAACGCTTTCCACCATCAAAAACCATAATTGGGTAGTTGTTGTTTGTTGTCCAAATATTCACAAAAATTGATAATTAAAAAAATGAATTACATTTTTTTTCTGTTCCAGATGGGAAATTTTTGCAAACATGTACGAAAAACTTGAACCATTTTTAGGGGAATATACAAATAAATGAAATAAATTACTGCATACATTACTGGAAATCGGAACTTTTGTCTATTACTTGGACGAATTTCGTACCTTTTTGTAGTTTTTTTATATTATTGTATATTGTTGTATGTTGTTGTATATTGTTGTATTTTATTGTACTATAAATATTTTACAAGAAAGTTTACAAGAATTCACTACTACTACTACTACTACAATATACAACATTATGCAAAAAAAATAGAAAAAAAGTACAAAATTCGTCCAAATATAATAGACTAAAGTTCTACTTTCCTATAATTTTTGTTATATTAATTTGTATTTTCCTGTAAAAATGGTTCTAGTTTTTCGTACTTCTGAAAATTTTGTCTACCAGGGATTGAAAGAAAATTGAATTGGATTTTTTTTTTAAATTAAATTTTGTGAAATTTTGGACACCAAACAAGAAATAGCCAATTCGGGGTTTTAAGTCGGCAGTGTCTACGTGTACCGAAAAATGCGGCTATTTATATCGAAATTTCGGTACAAATACATAGTCCGTTTTCCAGGGTTATTTTTACCGAAAGAAAATCCGACTCTTCGTACCGAATTTTTGGTACAGGTACACTTTTTTAACCCTTTTTTCGATGCTTCTCGAGAAGAGGTTTTCAGTGAAAAAAATAAAATAACAAAAAAGATGTATTTCATAAAGATCTAAAACTTTCATTCGAACCATTTCGTAATAAAACCAAAAATTTTTAAGCAACTCAAGAAAAACATGTTTCTTTCTAGTTTTCCGGGCAATTTTGGCAGAATTCCTCCTAATTTTTTTTCTTTGATCGAGACCAAATTTCACGCAATTGCTTTTTAGACAAAAATGAAAAGAATATTCCCGGGAGATTTATTTTCTGAAATTTGTATTTTACGCTACGCCCACGGAAGAAAAAATATAAGCTGTCTATCGATACCAACAGACTACTTCATTCACTGACAAAACGTAATTAAAATAAAAAATTGAATTTTTATTTAGAACAGCTTCACACTTTATGTCATGGTCATTTCGTTTTCTCAAATTTATGAAAATTTGGATTCTCTAATTTGAGAAAGGATTGCTGTCAAACTTCAGACAACCGCGATAATAAATTTTCAACCGCAGCAATTCAGATTGCTCACGCAAAGAAACGATTTTTATAAAACATCAATTTCCGACATCTTTTTTGGTTGCATGATGCCTTCACATCAAATCGGTTTTCATAACTTCACCAAAAAATTCTGTAAGATAGTCTACTTCTTTCCGTGCCCTTTTGAATATGCTGTTTGGAATTAGAGGAAATGTGCCTAACACGGGCCGCCGTTCCTATTTTCCAAAAAATTTCGATCATAAGTATCTTCAAATGTAGAAACGATTGCTAACATTATAGTTTGTTATTTGTTTCATAAAGTACATATATATACAAGTTCAAAAAATTTTTCAAAATGCATCACATTTTGATGTTGAAAAAAATATATCAAACAGCCTGTTTTAGGAAACCGGTTGCCTAAAAAACTATAAAAATAATTTTCTTTAATACTTGATAGTCATCAATTTTATTCGCAATATATTGCTTAAACATTAATATACTTTTATGGCGCATTATATATGAAAAACACATAATAAAACGTAAAATAAGCATTAAATATAACCAATTATGAAATGAGTGTCATAAAAAGTAAAATGAAGAAGACATTTATAAACGGTTGTAAAGTCACAAATATTATTTACGTTAGAACAAGAACTACGCATCTTCTATGCTTTTCACACTGTTTTTTTCAACAATATAAAAATTAATAAAAAGCACATAATAGTTTGAAAGCATAGGAAATAATCTATGTGAAATAGAAACTATACTTACAGTTTTAAATTGCCACAAACTATTACATTATGACTTCTAAAATAGGTAACAATTCGTAATCTAAGGCGCTAAAATAATGATTTTCATTTTCTGCTTTTGTTAGTTTACTTGCATTGTTAAAAAAATATTTATTAACTAATTAGAAGCTTACTAAGCACGAATACACACATTTAAATGATAAATATAATATGTTCATACAAAAATATGCAGGGGGGTCCGTCTTAGGAGGGGGGCCCTTCTTAGGCACCTTTCCCCTATACTGATTGAATAATATGATTTATTTTCTACTCAATTAACGTGTATTTATGTGAAAATTTTACTAAAATGCACTTACAAATAGAAAATTGTCAATTTTTCAAGGAAAATGTGTCCCCTTTATTTTACTTTCCCATACACTGATTAAATCTAGTTTATTTTCCACTTAATTAAAGTGTAATTATGTGATTATTGTACTTAGCACTTACAAATAGAAAATTTTCAATTTTTCAAGGATAATGTGTCCAATTTATGTTTAGTAAAAACTAGAAGGAAACCACTTTTTTACATTATGAGATCAAAATACAGCATGTATCACTATTTTTGATCCATGTCATCACATTTTTATTGTTTGTTGACTCTAATTATTTTGAATAAAAAAACAAACCATTCTGCATGAAAACAATACACTGGATGAAGATTCTTTCAACTTAAAATTGACATTTGTCCTAAACTTATAAAGTCCATCGTGCGCAATTTTTTTCTCTTTTCTCAAAACGTCTATTCTGAACATTTTTGCGAATACTGAATCCCATTACATACTTCGAAACATTTGCAAAATATATTTAGAACCCTTCGCATGGCATTTAGTTAAGAATTAATTTTTTTTGTTTGAAATGACTACTATTATATTTTTAGTTCGGAATTCATCTCGTTTGGTTATAAATTCTACTGTTTAGTTGACAATTTTATTATTTTGTTGAAAATGCAACTATTTTATTAAGACGTCATCATTTTTGGTCAAAAATTTAACTACTTGATCGAAATTTTAACTATTGCGTTGAAAATTCACTTCATTTCTGGTTGAAACTTAATCTGTTTTGGTTGAGGATTCAACTATTTTGTTTAAAATTCGTCTTCTTTGGTTCAATTTAATTCTTTTTTGATATTCAATTACTATACATTTTGGTCGAAATGTCAACTATTACATGTTCCGTTAAAAATTCATATTTTCGGCTGAAAATTCAACTATTTTGCTGAATGTTGAACTCTTTTGTCGAAAATTTATTTTTTTGTTGAAGATTTATCATTTCAGTTAAAACTCTATCTCTGTGGTTGAAAATTTAACTATTTTGTTAAAAATTTGTTTTTTTCTCGTTGAGACTTAAGTTTTTCAAGCGGGTGAAAATGTTACTATTCCGTTTTTTGTTATAAATTGATATTTTTTAATTTACAATTGACCTTTTCTAGTTAAAATCTTATGTTTGTGGTTGAAAATGCGTCTTTTTTGGGAGAAATTGAATCTTCTTGGTTGAGAATTCATCCTCTTTGATGAAAAATACAACTGTTTGGTTAAAAATTAATCTGTTTTGATTAGGGATTCAACTATTTTGTTGAAAATTTGTCATTTTGGTTGAATTTGACTGTTTTTGATTTCAAATTAAAATTTTTGTTGGTCGTGAGTAGAAGATTCATCATTTTAGATGAAAATTCACCTATTTGGTTGTAAATTAAGATTTTTGTTGAAAATTCATATTCTTTGCTAAAACCCCAACTATCATCAGAGAGCATTCAATTATTTTTGTTAAAAATTGAACTATTTATTAAAAAATTTTAGTATTTGGTAGAAAAATAACGTTTTTGTTGAAGAATCATATTTTGGCTTGAAAATTCAACTCTTTTGTAGATAATTTGTTTGTTGGCTTCAAAATTAAACATTTTTGTTGAAAATCATGTGTTTTGTTGGAAATTCGTCTTTTTTGGTACAAGATTAACCTTCTTGGTGGAAAATTCACTTTTTTGGTTGAAAATTTAACTATTTGGTTAAAAATTCATAATTCTTGATTGAAAATTCGTCTCTTTCGGTAGAATATTAATCTTCTTGGCAGAAAAATCTTTTTTTTTTTGGTTGAAAATTTAACTATTTCGGAGAAAATTCTTTTTCTATTTGGTTAAAGATTGAGTTTTCTATCTGAAAATTTAACTATTCGGTTTTTGTTAAACATTAATTTCGTGAACCGGAAATTTAATGATTCCACTTTTGGTTCACAAGCTTTTTTTTTAGTTGAAAATTCAACTATTTGGTTGAAAATTTATCCTTCTTGCTTGAAAATTAACTTTGTCGTTGAAAATTCATCTTTTCTGGATTAAAAGTCAACTTTTTTCTAAAGCGACTTTGTAGCTTGAAAACTAAACTCTTCTGTTGAAAATTCGTCCTTTTGGATAGAAAATTAGTCTTCTTTGTTGAAAATTCAGCTATTTGGTTGAGGATTGAACTATTTTGTTAAAAATTCGTCTTGCTCCATTGAATTCAACAGGTTGAAAATTCAGCTTTGTAGGTCAAAAACTCACCTATTTTGTTAAAGTCATCTTTTTTGGACACAAATTTGTCGTTTGGGATTCAAAATTCATCTTTTATGGTAAATAAGTAATCTTTCTTTGTTGACAATTCGTCTTTTTTGGTTGAAAATGTATCTCTTTTGGAAAAAAATGAATCTTTCTTGGTTTGAAATTCAACTATTTGGTTGAAAATGCAATATATTTCGACTTGAAACCTTAGGAATTTAAAGCGTTGCATAAATTAAACTCACTAGAAACGAGAAAAAACCCAGAATAAACGTGAAATCCGTGTTTAACCAACGGCTGCGTTGCTTTGGGGGGAGGGGTGTGTAGAAGACTAAACTACGGTTGTCAATGAGTGGCACGGGGAGGGGGGTCAAAAATAGCCCAAAATTGGTAACATAGTTTATGGACGGCCCCTTAGCGCCGTTTTGAAGTCAAGAGCCGCGGGATAGAAAAGAAAAAGTCGCCAAGGGAAAAAAAGGCCGCTAGAATAAAAGGGCAAATGAAGAAAACAAAGCGAGAAGGGAAGAACGAGGCTTTGGAAAAAAGTGAAATCGTATGGTGTGAGGCGATAATTCAGGCAAAAGGATGCATTTATCCTGTGAGTCCCTTTTTTAGCGTCCCCTTAACGGAAACTCGTAGTAATCGCTAGAAATAGATTAACGTCGCTCTCTTTTCCTTCTTCGGTTGTCGCTGTTGCATTTAATTTTGGGAACATCACAAAAACTCACGCAAAAAATCATTGAAATCTATTATATTAAATGTATGTTATATGGATTTATGTACTCCTGTCCGAGACTCCTGCTGTAGGCGAAAACTTTTGCTGTCAACAATTTTATTGTGTCTCGTGTTGCTTTTCTATAGATTTAAATTGTTTTTTTTAAATGTTGTTTTTCACGGCTAGAACAAAAACTATACGTCTTATCAAAAAATTGTCTGGATGAAATGTATAGATCCTTTTGAGATAAACAATTTATTTACTTAACATTTTTTTGCATCTTGCATAGTTTTGCAAGATTTGCGTCTTATAAAAAAATTTTACTTCTGAACATTTTTTCATATCTTGTATAGTTTTTCTGGAAAATGGAATTTTTTATTTTTTAAATATCGTTTTCGATGGATGAAACCAGAATCGTTGGTCAAAAATGGCTGGTTAACGATCTTGTCCTTTCTTTTTAGGCCTTAAAAAGGTGTACTAAAGTGCAATGCAATCCAATAATTCCTTCGAAAGTTATGATGCTCATCGACGACGACAGACAGAGGCCAAATAAAAAGTATTTTTTTCAGTCAGTGAGTCCGAAAATGTCGAGACTTAATGAAACCCGTGAAAGTCGATTCTCACATAAAACTAATACCTCCTCATTGTGATGAGAATGTGAAAATAGTATATTGTGTGACTAGTGAGAGAAGGAGAAGATTCCGAGAGCGTGGAGTTTGCCGCGCGAGCGTATTGAACTCGGTGACACGCTCGAGGGTTCTTCTCCTTCGACCACTAGTCGCACAAAATATTTTATTCAACTACCGCGAGAATTATCTCATTTCGTGACTCTGTTGAGAGGGGGAAAGTAATAGCTTACCTGATTGATTGAAGCAAATATAGCTCTCAGAGTTCTTTTGAAGTTTTAATTTTAAGGTTATGGCAGTGCTGAGCAGTGTTGCCAACATGGTCCGTGTTCCAAAACTTTATCGAGAGTGAAGTAATGAAATTTCATTATTATGCTAGTGGGAAAACATGTTGATTATTTATAATAATCGTCAACAATCAGGTAATGTGTCATTTTTCCCACTCGAAACAGGCCCGGAAATGAGATATTTCTCGCGGGTGTTGAATAAATTTCTTTAATGCTTACCATGACTTTCGAGTAGTTACAAATTTCTAGTTAACTCTCTAGAACTCGACTCAACACGTTCGAGCTTGGAATTTTAAGTTTTTTGCACCACTAGGGGTGAATAAGCTGAATAGGAATTTTGCATAAAAATTGACAATTTCAAGCTATCAGCTCGGGTTTTAAGCTAGCTCGAGTTGGTTTGACTTAATTTTAACTTGACGAAACTCACACTGTGAAAATTTTTTGTGATTTTGCAATACTTTACATTTAAAAAGTGTAATGTAAAAGTACAGTTGAGGTATTCCAAAGTGAAATTATAATATGAGTATTGTAAACCTGAAAGTTGTGCGCGTGTGTCACTTCACAGCCGCGCCACTGTCGAACGTTGAATTAAAATACATCGTGTATTGTGAAATTTCATTGCGTTTTGGATATAAACATCCATTACTGAATTGGAAGT
The DNA here is from genome assembly GCA_032362435.1 of Melikaiella ostensackeni. NCBI lineage: Eukaryota > Metazoa > Arthropoda > Insecta > Hymenoptera > Cynipidae > Melikaiella > Melikaiella ostensackeni. The sequence continues at coordinate 11,545 of JAUMHM010066311.1, forward strand.
TCACAGCAAAAATTTTTTGCAGTGCAGTTTAACTCGTATTTTTAAAAGAAACCGTTCAATTTTGGCCGTAATCTCGGATTGTTAAAAATGTTGAATCAGCACAAAATAGTTAAAGATAAACATGATTTTCCAGTGAATTTTAGGACAATTTCGATGAAAAGTATGAAAGTAAAACAATTTTGAAAATTTGATTGGACGTCACCTTAAACTCTTGCAAAATTTTCGACTGCTGGGGTCATTAGATGATTTCTAAAGTCAAACTTCTTTTTCTAGCAAAGTTTAGAAATATTTTTTTGAAAACTGCAGAAATGAGAAATTTTTGGAATATTTAATTCGCCGGCATCTTTGATTTTTTGAAAATTGTTAATTTTCGTATCCACAATAAACTTTACTAATTTGGCTAAAGTTTGGAGAACATTATATTTTTGAGCATTCGCACCACTATCGTGAATGGGAGCAAACGAATTCAAACAAAATAATAAATGAGGACCACCCTACTGTTCACCCCTAACAACTATAAGATAGTGATAATTGATTAGCGCTATTTTCTGAAGTTATGGATTTGAAATTTTTTTTAAGTGTACACCTTTCTACCTATCTTTGAGTTTTTCCTATTACCTTTAAGTCAACATTTTTTCCTTTCTCTTAGAGCCGAGCACAGTAATAAAAGCATTAGGGGGGTTTGAAAAGTCCGATTTTTTGAAACTCGAAACGGTATAGTGCGGAAAAGTTGCCTTTAGGTAAGACAAATCGAGGTTAAAAAAAGTTTTGAAATCGGTCAATATCTTCAGGTGGCGCATGGCTATCCAAGTTTCAATTTTTGACTGATATTTTGACCAATTTTCTATGAGCCAAAAAATTGTAACGAATTATTTATAAGAACAATTTTTGTTGGTGAAAAGTAATATAAAATTAGAAATTGGAAAAAGAAATTCGTGTTGCCAAGCAAATTGAAAATGTTGGGCTTAAGATTTGTTCAGTCTAAACCGAAGAAACATGTAGTTATATTGATAGCACGAATAAAAAATTTTTCATCATATCAGAATCAGGATAAAATCAAGTTTTTGCATTTTTCGAGCGATTCTCGCATTTTGCAGATCTTGAAAATAATGAACCTAATCCAAAGACGGGATTTTTTGCGCACTTGCAAATAATTTTAGCGTTAACAAATTATGTTTTTTCTCAATTTATGATTTTGTATTATTTTTGACTAACAAAAAATGTAGTTATAAAAAATTTTCCATAATTTTTTGGCCCATAGAAAATTGGTCAAAAACTGAAACTTTAAAAGTCAGGCGCGATCTGAAGGTATTGACCGATTTCTAAAAATTGGGGTTTTCGACTCACTGTAAAAAGCATATACTGAAAGAAGTGTTTTGCTAGTATCTATATTGTGAATGGACATAAGGGTGGTCCAAAAACTCATTGGAAATATTTTTCTCTGAATTTTCATTCTCTCACTCCCCAAGTTTATACGAATAAAAAAAAAACACGTATTTTTTGTTTGGAAAAAAATCTTTATTCAGGGATTCTGCCAACCTCAAACATTCAAACATATATAAATGAACTTGTTGATTGACACCTTTACTAGTTTTTTGAAAGATGTTTTATTTAATTGCCTAGGGTATTAAAATTGCTCTGAGAAGCTTTTTGTATTGATATTAGAGTCTTATGAGCATGTATGATTACATGCAGCAAATTGTATAAAATATGAATTTGGCAAACATTTCGGCCGCAGATAGGGGCCCTCTTGAGTGCCAGATATGTTCTTAATAAATTAATTAATAACATTAAAACTTTGGTATAAACTATTTGGTATACAACTTATAAAATTAAGAATGCATGCATCGACTTACGTATATTTCTCCCACATGCGGTTTTCCTCACTTCGCAACACCCTCCCTGTAGAAGGTCAAGCGAGTGCGAGGCTGGGAGTAATCCCACAAGCACAATCTCCATTGACAATTTGCACAGCACCAATCACACAATTGTTTAGTGTGAAAGAAAGTTAAGATTTAATGAGACAAAAGCCCACAAACGAGTGTAAAACTCAACGAATAATTTTTTTATAATTTGGGAGGTTAATTTTCAACGTTAATGTAGAGACTTCCGCTCTGTTTCAAATCGCCTCGAAAACTGAAAGAGCATTCTCAGAGTTAACGAATTTTGAAAATCGAAGAAAATCGAAAGAGAGATACTCTAATTGTTAAAGGGTCATGGTGGTAAAACCGACTGCTTACGCCGTACAGTTCTATAAAATATGAATTTGGCCAATTTTTCTGCTGCGGATAGGGGTACTCTTCAGTGCCAGATATATACTTGATGAATTAATAAATAAAATTGAATGTTTGGTATACAACTTATGAAATTAAGAATGCATGCATCGACTTATGAATACTTCTCTAACGTGCGGTTTCCCTCTATACACAACTCCCTCTTTCTCTGTGTGTTTTTATCGTTCTGCTGTAAAATAAGGTCGAGCGAGTGCGAGGCTGTAAATTAGTGAGTAGTCTCACAAACACAAACTTTACTGACACTTTGCACAGCATCAATGACACGATTGTTTGGTTTGAAGGGAAGTTAAGATTTAATGAGACAAAAGCCCGCAAACGAGTGTAAAACAACAAGTAATTTAATAATAGATTTAATGCTTTCACGATGATTCATTATAGTAAACAGGAGATGTTTCGGGTTTCAATTGTGTGCAAAACTACGAATCTTGCCGACGTTTCGTGAACATTG
>JAUMHM010066340.1:0-14286 GCA_032362435.1 Melikaiella ostensackeni
CCTTGGATAGGATGGAGGACTAGAGATCGGAATTACGCTTGATGCAGCGGACTAATTCCGATCGACTAGGTACAAAGGATCCCAAATAGCAACGCTTTACACTCTTACTCACGCGTTCTTTCAGACATCTCTGGTACCAGGATGATGAGAATCCGGTATCTGGACTCTTTGAATCGGAACTGCAACGCCAAAAGTTGAGGTCCTTAGAGAAAGGCTGGACACAGGTCACCACTTCTACGAGTACACCTTGAGCACCACTTTTCCCGAAGGGAACTTCTCCTCTATCGACCAGCTCGAGCTTCTTATATCATAATAATTCGTCGATTTGCTTTCGCGTAATTACCGCGACGCAACATCTCTATGTCACTCGGCCGCTGGGTCGCGTTACCAGTATGTGGCCGTGTAACTCAGCAGTATGAGTACAGGCGCTCAAGTGTATGCTGTACCATTACAGTTTCTTTATTCATTTGTCTTCAATTATTTCGTTGCTTCGTCACGTCTGCCACTAGAGGGCTACTATTTTTATTTCTCATGAAAAAAAATACTTTTTCATGCATAATAATCCAACATACGATTTGGGTACATTATTTTCGGATTTTTACTAAGAAAAGTATCTTAAAGCAGGTTTGTCTGCGAAAATAATTCAATTTCATAATATTATTCTGTTGATTTTATTGAATCATTCTGATTTCAATGGTCAATTATATCTGCAGTCGCGATATTCACTTTTTTCTTTCTTCTGTTTTTCTTTTCCGTTTATTTCGTATATTACATACTATACTTTCTATGTAAGCTTTCTTCTTCAATTTCAAAGCAGTGCTTTCCTCATGATGTGTTCTAAAAAAGATCTTGTTTGGAAGGATAGATGCATTAATCCGTTCTATAAAAAGAAACATAAGCCAACAACCGTGCGTTGTATTTCAGACAATTTACGTTTAAAGTTTCCAAACCTCCCAGAAGAATCACTTTGCGCCGCATGCAGATTTGAACTCACCAACTCAAAAGCAAGTTCATCTTTGAATTGTAACAATGTTGCAGAGTTTCCTAATCACATTCAGTCAGATACTGACATTGTTTTTGACGAGGATCATGAAATGATTTTCAATGATAATGCTGATGATGATCAGGTAGATGATAATAAAAGTGATCTAGATTCTTCAATACCTCCAGAGGTCAATGACACAAAGATTCACTGTGAAGACAAGTATTGTAAATCGGGCGTTGAAGTACTTGATCAAATTATTGATAAATTTAGTCTCTAAAAATAAACAAGAAAAATTTCAACTCCTTTCACTTGCACCAAGATCTTGGGGACGCAGAAAACTAATGAAAGTATTTAGTACATCAGAGCGGCAAGCAAAAAATGTGGAAAAATTAGTTTTAGAACATGGGATTCTTATACTCCCGAACCCAAAAGCAAGAAGAGCATTTGCCCCTGGAAACTAAGACTCTTCTTCTGCTATGTAATCTCAATGAGTTATATGCATAATTTACATCAGAACACAAAGACCTGAAGATGAGTATTTCATAATTCGCAAAACTCAGACCTCGGCATTGTGTTCTAGCAGGAAGCAGTGGAACTCATAGTGTGTACGTTTGTGAGCATCATGAGAATGTCAAGTTCATGTTGACTGAGATCAATATTGAGCAGTTGACAGAGGATGCTGACATGATATTAAAGAATTATCACGATTGTCTGGATGCTATCGTATGCCTGAATCTTCAAGTTCCTGTCATCTAGAAGAGTGTAAAAACTGCCCAGGTACTGCGAATTTAAATGAAAATTTGACAAATGCTTTCGATGAACATGGAATCGATGAAGTAAGATTCTAACTTTGGCTACAAACCGACAGGTGTACTTTGCTGGCTTTGGTGATGAAGACCGATGAATTCCTGAATAATTTCTGTGAACGGTTGTTAAAATTATGAAGACACCACTTTGTTTCACAGAAGCAATCATCGTTTTTTGAAAACCTAAAAGAAAATTTATTGCCAGGTGAGTTTTTGATTTGTTTCGATTTTGCAGAGAATTATGCCTTCGTAGCTCAGAATTCAGCGCAATCATTCCACTGGAATAGAGACCATGCTACAACCTTTAATGTAGTGATTTATTTTAAAGATGGTGGAGAGATGAAACACAGATGTATCACGATAATATCCGACAACTTAGCTCATGACACGGTGGCTATTCATGAATATGAGAAGAATATAGTAGATTATAAGAAAAATCATTTTGAACCGAAGCAAATCTACTATTTCACAGATGGTGCAGGGCAACATTTTAAGAATAGAAGCAGCTTTGCTAATCTCGAAGCCCATTAAGATGATTTCGGTATTCTAGCAGAATGGCTCTTCCATGTTACATCCCACGGCAAAGGTGCGTGTGATGGCATAGGAGCGAATATAAAGAGACTTGAAACTCGTTCTAGATTGCAATGTTCTTCAAAACATCACGTACTCACCCCTCAAGCTTTATTCCAGTAGGCAAAGAGTAACTGCAAAGAAACCGTAATTTTTTCAGCAGCGGAGAAAGTCACGCCTCAGCTACCCAGATTCTGAAATGACGATTCGACCAAGCGTAACGATTCCTGGTTCACTACAATACCACGCTTTCATTCCTACTCAGGATGACGAACTTCAACTTAAGAAGTTTTGATCCTCTAAGAAGAACGACATCTTCCCAAAAGAAGAAAAAAAGAAACAGTGGAAGAGACCTGCGAAACAAACTGCCGAAACAAGAAAAAATCGCCAAGAAAGCAGCTAATAAAACAAACAGACATGTAAAGACGATAAATAACTGCAATTCAGAAAAGTAGACCAAAAGTTAGACAGAAAGGCGCAAAAAATATAATTCATCAATCTCATATTCAAATAAATCACCTAAATAGACAAAAACATCACTTTTAGACACATTCAATAGATTTAATTCTCAAAGCATATTTCCCAATTAATTTTACACTAACTGTAATGCAGGCATTGTAACTTGTAACTCAGCAATGACAGTCTCAACCAAATAAATGCAGAGAGCTGTTACACTAACAGCGTATAATATTATCTAACGCAAGAAATTAGCATGAGGGTGTTCCACGAGGTTCCCCGGCGTGAAGACACTAGCGAACGGTAGCGCGGCCTCAGCTCCGGCGGAGCATCCGGTTACTCGTCGTTCAATTACTGGAGAACAAAAAAACGCCTTACTGGATTTTGGATATTTTATAGGAAAAATTCTCAGCTTTCTAACTAGACTATTTTTTAAAAAAATCAAATGGGTTCAAATTTAAGAAAAAATCAAAATTTTTGATTTTTGAAAATAGAGGTCAAATTTGAATTTTCTTCAAAAATGTTTATAATTATTAGAAATATCGTGAACAAGTCTGTCGTAAAGAAATCAAGTAAAATTTTGTTTTCTGTAAAAGGAAAAAAGTTAAAAACCTGGACGTTTGAAGAAGAGGCTATCCATCAAAAGTAAGAAAATTGAACCCCTCCTACTTTTGCAAATATTTGTCGAAACAACAACAAAATTCGATACGAAGTGCCATCCAATAGGAGTCCATTCGGCCAAACTTTAGGCCCTATCAAACGATTTCTCTTTTTTGGGGTGGGTACACTTGAGAAATTTTGTCTCATTTGAAGAAGTCTACATTATCCGTCAATATGCAAGCTGCATAAAACCATACAGAAATAGTACAATATTATTATTAATAATAATACTTAAGGAACTGCATAATTTTTTTTTCATTTAGATGTAAGTACTACGTTCTTCTTGTATCAACATTTTTTTCTGATAAAGTTTAAAAGTATTTCGTTAAAAACTGTAGTAATAAGCTTTTTAAAATTTTTGAATTGGCCGCCATTTTTAATTTTTTTAATATTGTGGATTCTTAAAGTTATTAAGTAGTTTCTGAAGCCAAATATTTTGTTTTCCCGATGTTTAAATGTATCATGTTGAGAACTGTGGGAAAAAGGTATTTGTTGAGTTTTGAATTAGCCGCTATTTTGTATTTTTAAAAAATTTTGGATTTTGAGATCTTGCATTTGGTTGAGAATAAATTATTAAATATTTCACAATTTTCGGTCAACCTTCGTTAATAACTTTGAGAAATAGCTTTTTTAAGCTCTTTTAGATGGCCGCCATTCTGTAACCTTTCAAAATTGTGAGTTTTTGACTGGGAAGATATTTTAAGCATCCCATGCAAATTTTTGTCCTTGGAAATAGAATGATTGGCACAAAAATGGAAGAAGTTTGCAGATTTTTTGTTTTTGCGTGATTTCTCCCACGTAAATCCCATGGGAAATTCCAATGTCCATGATTTGGCTCAAATTTGGTGTAGTTTCTTTTTCCGGGCATACGAACAAATTCCGTCAGTGGGATCAAACGAATCAAAAAATAATAATAAGGACCACCCTACTGGAGAGTCTAAGTGCAAGCAGTCCTTAAACATTGTGTTCCTTTTAAAATCGCCAGAAGGCAAGTTTTGGCAAAAGTGGTAACTATAAACCCTGGCAACATCGAAACCTACTCAGGTATCCGTCAGATGACGATATCCCTTTAAGCAAAGCTGTATCTATTGTCCCTCTTATCCATTGTCCAAGCCCATCAGATGGAACGGATTACTTAAATGTTTAGAAGTTGAAACAATGTTTATAGAGGCAATTGCGAGTATAACTCAGAATCCTCTGAGTCTTGAAGGAACTTGACTAAAACGATGTAGCCCAGTTAAAGGGTTAATGTCAGATTTGTCCAGTACCGATTTTAAATCTGAACGAGAAAATATTTCAAATTGCATGAAAAATGAAGAGCGTTCTTGCAAAATAAATAAATATAGTAGCTCATACCAATTACATCTGTGGAAAAATTGAAAGAAAACGCCTTTCGTCTTCTCTACCGATAAACAACACATAAAATCAGTAAAATAAATTTTATTTATTTATTTTAATCCGTTCAAACATCTAAGAGTATTCGTAGAAAACAGATTAGTATCTAAAAATATTTCAATCTCTTGAAAAATGGCAAAAATAAAATATTTAGATAAAATAAAATATTTACATAAAATAAAATTGTCTAAATAATTTAAATTTGTTGGCAAATTTACGAGTATTCTTACAAAAAAAAATAGTACTTGAAAATATTAAAATCTATCGAAAGTTTGTTAAGATGAAATGTTTCTCCTGCTTTTTTTTAGGTAAAATCTTGAATAAACACGCATTATTTAAATAATTGTAAAACTATTAAAACAAATTATTTTATTTTTATAATTGATTACAGAACTCGTAACGTCTAGAAAATACGTTTATTTCGCGACTTACCTGAAGAAACAAATGTTTAAACAATTTAAAAATAGTTAAAAGATGACTGGATATTCTTAAATTACCGATAAATGATTATTTATGAAAAATAAGCTTTCAAAAAGCATTAATCAACCGCAAGATTACGTAAAATTCAAATTATATCACTTATGGGGTTTTCTTTGGGGACCTATAGGAGTGGCTTCAATCATTCACTTTCAAAATTTATGATTAATCCTAATTCTCCGACGAATTCTGAACAATATACTGAAATGCGGAATTATTTGTAACACATCATCGCGTTTAAATATTAGTTTTACAAGGAGCTGACTTTTTTCCATGTTAAATCAATGGGAAATTTCCTGGTCTTTACGCGACCCCTAAATATTAACCGATTTCGCTAAAATTTGGAGATTTTTTTTTTTTGGGCACTCGAACAAAACTGGGGGGTGAGAGCAAAGAAATTCGAAAAGTGACAAATAAAGGCCTCCGCGCGCTCGTACGTTCTTTTGTGTGTGTGTGTGTGTGTGTGTGTGTGTGTGTGTGTGTGTGTGTGTGTGTGTGTGTGTGTGTGTGTGTGTGTGTGTTGCCGACCCATTGTCGGGTGCCCTGCGCGTTCGATCATTTTGAATCGCATTTACAACTGGTTTTGGTGTTGCCATAGTTGTTCCAACGAGCAGCTGGGGAAAGGTTTCGTCCTAACCCAATTGTGAATGCGGTTCAAAACAGTCGAACGCGCAGGGCACTCGACAATGGGTCGTCAATCAGTGTTGATCGCCTTAGAGTTCGGGATGCTGCAAATAATTTGGATGAAAACACAATAACGAATCGGCGAAACGATCCACGTCTAGGGTACACGGATCGACTCAGGGATGACCTGCTGTATTACTACGATGGCAGCATTATCCCTGATCGCAGAGGTTACATAGCACGCCTGCACACTCTGCTGTGCCAGAAACATCCAGTGCTTTTGCACGTTTCGCAACAGGCGTTGCGAAACCGCGCCGACAACCTCTTGCAAACAGGAAATACACGCGGAACGCTTCCCCAACCGCTGCAAGAACTAGCCGCAGACGAAGAAGAGAAAGCGACATTAAGACCAACCGCGGAAATCAGGCATCCCCGAGAGATGTTGGCAATTTCAGGACAAGGAGGAACATTAACATCCAGGTTTCTCCTGAGCCCCAAGATCTGTCTGAAACGGATGCCGCCTTTCGTGAGGATTCCTCGGAGGAGTCGAACCTCTGGACCTTCACTTGTTCAGTTGATGATGCGACGAGAGCTTTGGACGATTCAAATTGAAGGGTAAAGCCGACGATAGATCAAAAGACCATAAGGCGCTTGCATTGATTGAACAAGAATAATGGTTAGGCTAGACAGAACGCATCCCGTATTAAGTGTGTGATTGACTATATAACATCTGGCAAGCCTTTTACGGTAAGGGTTCAAAAGTTCCCTCCCGAACTGCGGAGCCACCATCACACATTGAACGAATCAAAGCTGCTGATTATCAAGCAGCACATTGTTGACAAAATACGGATGTTATCTGATGCACGGAGGAGAATACAGAAGAGGGAAGGATAGGTCAGGGAGAATCAACAGCTTCTCGCTGACCCATCGCGCCACTTCAGCGATCCCTCTGTTTCTGTCAATAATTCGCCTACGTCCGAGTAGGTAGAGACTTTTTGGAAAAAGATTTACGAAGTTCAACACCCACTGCATGAAGACACTGATGTCCACGAGTCACTGCCGAAGAGATGAAGAAAGCACTGTGAGGTACGAAAAACTTCTCCGCTGCCGGAACGGATGGTATGAAGAACTTCTGGTGAAAGAAGTTCACTTCTACAAACCAACACCTGGCCCAGATGTTGACCTCATATTTAAAGTCGAAGACGCTCATTCCGCAGTGGCTGGTGTTAGGTCGTACTGTACTCCTATCGAAGAAAGGCGATTTGTCCAACCCAAGGATCTACAGGCCAAAGCTTGTCTGAACACGCTATATAAAACCTTTATAGCTATCCTGAACGACAGGATTGTTCGGACAATTGGATATGTGTGAAGAGAGATCTACGAACAGCGCGGATCGAAAAGAGGTGTAGCAAGCTGTCAGGAAAACCTGCTAATCGACAGAAGCGTTTGTAAAGACGCTGCAGCCTACAGTCGCAGTCTGTCAATGGCTAGGATTGATTACCAGAAAGTGTTGAACATGATATCTGCAACTAACATGCTTGCCGTCCCGGTTTTACTCTATGCATTTGGGGTGGTTTCATGGATGAAGCAAGAGCTCACAGCCCTCGATATCACCACACGTACGATCATGCATATGCAGAAGAGCGTGCATATCAACTCGTCTGTTCCGCGCTTATACATCCTACGCCATAAAGGCGGAAGCGGACTTCTAAAAGCCAGTGTCTTTATGCCCGAATCATCTTGGATACAACTTACATTGTGGCAAATAGAAGAGGTCCTCTAATGAAAATGGTCAGGAATCACGAGATGATTGTCAAAGGAGCATTCCTTTACAAAGCCGCAGAGCAGGCAGCTGAGACCCTTGGCCTGGATCTTAACATCAGAAGTGAGGAAAGTGCATTACTCCATCTAGATGCCTCACTTCTAAAAGCCCGTGAAAAGAAAGCAGAGATGAGAAACTTCCTCGAACAGCTCCACGACAAGAAAATGCACGGGAAAACGCTGGAGTCTCTTCAGTGTCTACATTCGACATGATCAATCACAAAAAGTAAATTTAGTTTACAAACGTTGCCACCTACAAGAGAAGCTGCTCGAGGACAATCGTTACGGACCTACCATCAAACCCAAGTATGAAATGACAAAAAAAAATCCAGTGAAATGGGAATGGAAGAGCAGTAAACTCGGACTTATTCCATTACAACCACAAAAGATCATGCTCCGAACGAACTATTGCAATTTATTTCATGCAGCTGCAAAACAGGATGTGGTTCAACTTGTAGCTGCAGGAAGGTCTGAAGTGCTCTATTCTGCTCATTCTGTAATGAAAACTCATGCGAAAATATTTCGGAAATTGTAGCACACTTTGAGAACGAGGACGAAAATGAGAGCTGGAAACAACAGACATAATTGAAAAATTACCAGCATTACTGGAAGAAGAAGAAGAAGCAGCTGAGGATGAGGAGAGTAATTTAAAAGAAAACCCTGCAGATTGTCAAGAAGACAATTATCAACCTGGCCCACCCAGGCATTTAAAAAGATGTTTCCAAGAAGACAAAAATCAACCTGGCCTATGCAGGTAATTGAAGAGACTTAGAAGAGAATATGAAATAAAAAATTAGCTAAATAACATCTTTGCTCATTTTCTGAAAGGCAAAAGGTTGTGGATTAGGCCTACTGGGGATTCCACGTTGAAAAAAAACGCTTCACTTACTCTACATGAAAGATGATGTGGAAGCCAGTAATGTAGACATTACACAGACATTGATAATTCATACAAAGATGAGTATGTACGTGCCTGCGTGTATATATGTATATATAATATAAAATATTAATGATATATTGCTTCCACAAAGAGGGAGCTTTGTGACGACAAAAATGTTCAAACTTCATTTTTTGACATATCTTGGCATAATTCTACCTGAGGAAGCCGAAAATGAGGTTTTTAAAAAATATCCGCAAAAGCGCGTGTGTGTCTGTGTGTGTGTCAACAATTCTCTTTTTATGATAATTTGAAAAGAAGTAGAGCTAGGGTCATGAAATTTGGAAAGATTGTAGTCCCACATAATGCCCATTATTTATTATTTATTAAATCATTTATCAGAATTATACCAAGAAAAAAAATGTATATATAGATTTTAATGGAATAAATTGTTTTTCAACAAAAAAGTATGAGGTTCATTCAATGAATATCGTGAGAATAACAAAAAAAATCTGAAAATTGCGAAATTTGATGAATTTTAATCACGGTATTGACAGTAATACCAGGCTCTATAACCTAAATTTTTTCAGGTACGGGTTGGTATGTAGTTGTTATAATTCAATAGAATGTTTATAGCTATCTTTATAAAGAAAATTTCATTTTAAAGAATTTTTGAAGTTTTCACTTTTTTGTTTATAAGTAAAATTTTTTTAATTATTAGGAATATAGCAACATAATAAGAACTAAATATATTCAATTTGACAACATGAATCGATTTTTGTACTTTGAAGCACACTATGACCAAATAAAGTTATAATATGTACAGATTTGTAAATTTTTGGAACGTTTGTAATAGGAAAACTCTCTTCATTTTGGGAATATACCAATATTGTAGTTACTAAATTTATTCGTTATGATGAGACAAATCGATTTTCCATTCCTTTTCCATTCTCTCAGACTTCTTTCCACAATCCAAAATACTCTTACCATAACAGTCTTTTATTATGATCATAAATTACATGAGCCCGAATCTTGCCAAAGAATTATTTCTTTATGACAAAATAATCCTCTATGAGAAGCACAGTATTCATGAAAGGATCACAATTAAAGATACATCATATAATGAACGCGCCCACCAAACTACTTTGCAGTGGTTTTATGCTATATAAATATATAGTATAATGATACAATAAAAATGTAATAACGATAAAAATAAATAATCTTTTAAATTTTCAGGAAAATTCGACATTTTTTGCAAATTGCAAGAAAGCGCTATGCTTTCCTCTGTCATAACTCGTCAAACATTAATCTGAGAAAAATTTATTTATCACAAAAGTGATAGGAAATTGTATACTCTACAACTTTGTAAAGAATTACTTCTACTCTGAAATGCAGTAGAGACGAAATATTCGAAAAAAAAAAACGGGTTTAGCCACATTTTTTCAATATGGCGGTGTTTCCTCGCACTTGTCAGGGGTGCAAATTTGGAATTTACATTAGGACCCCAAATTTAAGATGATTGCCACATATGGTCTTGTCCCGACCTTTTTCAAGCTCAAAGTACCTATTGATTGAACTATAGACTGTTCTAAGTAATATGAAAGTACATTGCCGAATTAATTTTCATTATACTGTCTCCGGGCTTAGTATAGAGTAATCCTTGTTGTATTGTTAATTACTTATATAGTGAAATTTTAAATATTATCCTATCAATTCTGCCTTCCTGATGAAGAAACATGGCAACTGCAGTTTTTATAGAAAAGGAGTTATATCGTTGGATTCGTTATGGAAAGGCGGATTTAACTATGCTAATCACTATTAAAAATTGTAATTAAAACTCGAGATAATAAGGTCTTGATTAGTATATCTACAACGATTCTCGAGAAATCCTGATGAAGAAACAATATGTCCGCAAAAAAGTGTAGTATGTCTACACGAATTCCAGGATTTAGGACAGCCTCAGTCTTCAGATCCTGATAATAAAAATACATCTGCGCAGATGTGTTTTTGGTCATGAGGATCTCGGACTTTCTGCAAGAGTTGTAAAAAAGCACATCTACATTCTTTTTATGTTTGAAGCAAAATTAATTATAGTTGATTATTAATACAAAATTATTAATTAACACAAATAATATCACGAATATAAATGATACAATATCAACCTGTTAGAAATTATCATAACCGTTTGGTGATAATAGCAAAATAATTATTTTTTGAAAAAATTCCTAAGGCTTTGTAATATTCACAGAATTGATTTTGTCGTAAATGAAGATAAGAAAAAGAATTTGCAAATACTGTTGTGAGAATACAAAAAGTAATGTTTTTAAATCATTATTTTGTGATCCTATTCATTCATGAAAGATTCATTTAAAGGAGAAAATTAAAATGTAAACATTAGGTCTTAGTATTTTTAAATTTCATACAATTAAAAAATACAATTATAACAAAATTGTGAAAAAGTACAAGTAATATTTTAAAGATTTAAAATTTGAAAACCTGCCCGCGTGCCTCATTTTATAAACAATTTCTTATAAATAAGAATTTTGCTTTAGAATTCGAATTTGTGAACTCAAAAATTAAATGCAAATCCATTTAAACATTTTAAAATGTGTCAAAAAATGTAAATACATGTATATAAATTGATGCGCATCGCCATCGAAAACCACGTGGGCCATACCACCAGAGCTGTTGCAGTTGTCCCCACTTCAAGTTTAATCGCTAAACTTGTTATCACATTGACTCCGATCAAATACAGAACTTGTCACCGCCCTCTTTAATTGAAAGCCTAACCTACCTCTTCCTTGAACAAACACTGAAGTCAGAGTCATCCTAGCCCCGCAATATGTCAAGTACAAACGCAGCTTAACATCTGCGAGTCCTGAACTGTAGGAGGAAGTCTCTGAGAAATCCTTGCAGACAAATTCTGATCACTAGTCTAGCCCTTCTTCCCCTCTCTCTTCCTCTCTCTCCCTCTCTGTATAAATGTAGTAAATAACGTACACATATGCCGCTTTTGCAGGAGAAAGTGGTAAATAAACATACCATGAAGTTAGATTTGTAAGTGCCATTTTTTTCGAAATGTGTTTTTTCGTGTTTTGTAATCTGAAGGATACCGCAAACACGCCTGTGATTGTAGAATATCAAAATTCAAAATAATTTATGTACAATAAATTCCCAAAAGTGCCCACCCAGTTAAATTCAGGGGGTACGGAAGTTGAAAACCAGTTAAGTCCCTGAAGAGTCTTATGGAGGGACCGCCATTTTCATCATAAGCGATCGGTATCTAGAGCCGATTTGAACAAAAAACCCCCGGACGACACTGTATGACGTCACACATCATCCTCTCATGCACCCATTAGCTAGGTCGGCTTACGCCGCACTAGTGAAGTCCGCTACGGCGCACCCTCACCAATCGCTCTCTCACTTTCTTCTCTTGAACGCTCTCTACCAAACCCCCTTCTATTTCTTCTGTTAACACCCTCACCACAGGACTCACTCCCTCCCACGATACCCTGCGTCACCACCACTCCCCCTTGCACTCCTTTTCTCGAACGAACCCGCTCCCTACCTCACACTACATTACCACCTCTTACCCTTGCAATCCTGCTACCTCCTCCACCATACAAAACATTCCCCCATCTGAAGTGAGGAGCATATTAAATCTGAATGATATTAATTGAAAATTGGAGAAACCCGCTGACCCCAAAATTTGAAAAAAAATGCTTAAGAAAAATTCGACTGTAGATGACAAGTTTCTTACAATTTTGTTAGGAAAATTCATTACTGTATGTGGATTTGATATTATTGCGAAAAAAAATGAAATCCCACCAAAAACACTTTGTGTGAAAAAATTCCGCCAAGTACGAATAGTACAAATTTTATAAATAGAAGTGTTTCTTAATAAAAGGAATTAGTTCAACAATAATAATGAAAAGAATAATAAATTATTATATTACAGGCCCGCCAAATGTTTTTTCATTCCTTTGAACAATCAATTTATTTCTGTTATCAAACCAAAAAAAATGTTTAATAAACTGATTCATTGAACTAATTCCTTTTTATTTAAAAACACTTCTATTTATGAATTTTCTACTATTCGTACTTGACTTGATTTTTTTATTTCGCAACTTTGATTACTTTCAACATAAATAAATAAAATATTAGTAGCCATGTACTTGGCGGAATCTTCTCACACGTAATGTTTTTGGTCGGATTATAATATAAAATATTAAACATAAAAAAAAATACATATATACCCCCCCCCCCATTATAATGTACATTAATCTTAAGGCCGCGATGTGGCGCTGTTTCGCGCTGCACTTATTTCAAACTTTGCCTCGATTCATTGAAAATGGTACGTCGAATTTAAATTATGAAGGAACAAACAGCGAATTTTGTGGAATCAAAGTTCGCGCTTGTCATATTTGCTGATTTTTTGGTAAAAAAGGTCGCTTTTTCAATCAGATTTAAGTTTCTCGTCTCGTGGTTGATGTTTTGTGTCTGGGAAAGTATAGCGGTGCACATAACGGATTACTTTCATGCCATCTTCTGTGAAAAATTCGGTTGCTTAGAAACGGTTTTCTTAGTAGATCACATGACGTGTCTAGCTTTTCTCGAGACTCGTGGTTTCGTCATGTCTGACAATGCAAATTTGAGACTGGAGCGTATTGAAGTACTCCTGCTTTCCATGAAAGCGGACACCAAACCACATGCAATGTAAATAAGCTAAAAACAGCTTCCGCTGAACTAAAACATAATGTTAAGGCTCTAAGTACTCACATTCATGCTGTTAAGGAGAGCCACAGCATCTTGGAAGAAAAATGTCAGGAGCCCTGAAAGAGATTGGCCCTGAATTGGACCGATTGCGACGACAGGGGTACTTAAAAAGCCCGCTTCTCCACAAACTACCCGACACAGAGGAGTTCAATCGGGATATCGAAGCATCTATCACCAGCATCTTCTTAGAGCTCGGAATCCCGGTAGAGGCTAGGGACGCCGATGCCATTTACAGAATTGGTAAAACCGCAGGTGCTAGACCAATACAAATTAAATTGGTCTCAAGCAAGGCTAAAGCATCGATTTTTTCAAAAGTCCAGGATCTCCGTAATAGTGGCCCAAACATAACCAATGACAGAACCAGTGCAGAGAGGGAGGCATGGAGAGCCTTCTTACTGGATACAGAAAAGTTGCCAGAGCTTGGATTTAATATCACAATTAAGAAGGACAGTCAATGGATTGATGGTCGGGCGTTATCTAAGAATGAGATTCAGTGGATTTTCTGCTCCTCACCTAAGGCTCATTCAGACAATGCTGCTAAACAGTTCTCTGATGCCAGCAACACGGTCGAATCTACGATCAGATCCAAGCCTGCTTTCGAGCAAAAAGAAAAGCAGCTTACTCCAGCTGGATTTTTATCATCCGACTCTTCCTTGGACAACATCATCAAGTCTACGGGAAAGAATAATCAAGTTAAACGATTGAGATATAATTTTCATTAGCGAAACATGACTGACCACCAACCCCAAGTACTTCCCCTTCTGGTCATCCAACTTTGATTGCATTTCCAGTAATGTCACTAAACCAAAAGGAATGAGTCCACCGAGTGGGGGGGCTAG
>JAUMHM010066351.1:0-14285 GCA_032362435.1 Melikaiella ostensackeni
CCGTAATGAACTTTCAGGTGGAAGGAAAAAAACTTTTAGGAAGCACAACAAATGACTCAGGGAGAAATAGAGGAGCAAGAAGCTTAGGAGGAAATGACCAACATCAGACAAAACAAGCTGCGAACATTCCATGCGTTGGAAAAAACTACCTTTTTCATATTATTCCTATTGATTTTCCCCTACTGGAACCTGGAACGATAGAATCACCATTCCTAAATGAATATGAAAGATACTCGCGACTGCCAAAATTTTTGATACTAGCAAAAACAAGTTACCTCTCTACGAAGACAGACACTATGTGAGAAAAAACTCATAGCAATTGTGCCTTATTCAAGTCAAGGATTCAAACGTATGGATCGAAGGAAATAGACAGACCTCAGACGGCATTCACTCTATATGCCAAGGAAATTATGAGTAGCAATTTATAATTACGAGTCAACCCCGTTTAAAATTTCAGATGAAATGAACTAGGAATGAATTCTCTGTATAAATTCTCGAGACGAGACCCACGAAAAAGGAGGGGACAAATGTACCACAGACTTTAATGGCTCTAATAGAATTTCAGAACTGTAGAAAGTACTACAATTAAACCACATAGAACCAGAGGACAAATAACCCAACATAAAAATACTCGACACACACATAGGGAGAGAGTTGAATACCTCCACATTTAACAACCATAAGCCCACAATCACTCGCCAGGAGATCGTCGACAGCAGGATGAAAATTGAATTACCTGGAAGAAAAATGAGCAAGCCCTTCGTGGAATCGACTGAGGAATCAACTGAGGAAGAATCGGACAGTTTAAGACACAGCGACCAGGATTTCAATCTATTTGATAATTACTTAGAGTGAAAAGCAAACCCGGTGACAAATGGAAGGGTGAATATAAAGCAAAATGCAGCCAGAAAGTTATGGAAATAAATTAAAAGGGATGATATGCCAAATTACAATAAGAAAGAATGGCTAAGACACCTAGGTTGGGTGATAGAGAAGAAATACTAGAAATGATAAATTATTTGCCCGACTACTACGCAAATCTTAACGCCCAAGATACTAAAGTCAGTCATAGGGGAATTCGTTAAAAAAAGTCGCATACGTCATCACTTTAATAACGATGAATCAAACTATCAGCATCTAATCGACATCAGCTAACTAACAATACCTGTCGTGCAAGGCTTGTTCACCTGCACCTTGGATATCCCAGTCTTTGAGAAGGAGGAAGGTCTATGAAAACACATAATCCCCATCCCTGAGAAAAGCACCATTGATTCCCTATACATCATCCCCGACCATGATCAGGAAATCCACTATCGCGACTCCTACGTACCAACAGAAAAAGAAGCTATGGACAAATGTAAAACTATCAGTAAATACCTTATTCGTAAACGAAATCAGCCCAACATGAAGTTATCATGAAGTAAAAATTCTGGAGCAAGTCTTCTAAAGCGATGCGCGACACCCTCTTGTAAACTTTTTCCCCACCTTTTGCATAAAGAACCTCCTATCCCTACCCGTGGTGGATACATAACAATACCGACAGTAACATATACGATAAATGTAACCTATGATATGAATTGCGCACATCAAGATCTAGACAAATTTGAAGGATAATTAATACAACTGTCCAAATAAATAAATGTAGACCAATTGAGGAGAGAGAGGCTGAGCCTGGATGACGCTTAGAATATATTAGACCAAATATTAACACACAGGCGAATAAAAACTTAGAAAGAGACTAGTCTGGTGTGGACCAAATATTTGGACTCCATCGCGATAGCTTGCATTATGTTGGTTGCCCTATACAAAAGCGATATATTAACTCTATAATTGTAAGAAAGTCTGCTTATTTTGTATGAAGAACGAAATTGACGTACATCCGCATTTAGTAACTAACACGGCAAGCGCTCTACCACTATTCGAAGCAAGTCTTAGTCAAACCTCGAAGGATTAATTTGTAGATGTTGGAGGACCAAACATTGTCAGAGAAGGGGGGTGTTACAACCGCCTGAATCTCACCCCTCACCCCCACTACTACTTAGTGGCCGTACGTGTCTCTGGCATACGTGGGCCATAGTGCAAAGTGCAGGTCTGGCGCATATTCAGTTCTCATCCAGCCTTCAAACAATAAAGCGAAAACTGCCCTCAATAATGGAAACATTTCTCAATAGCGAAAAAATTTCTCAATATAAAATACCTACTCATTATGTACCACGTGACAACCGTTTTGGAAACTTTCCAAAACCTAGTTTTTAGAGATATATTTCTGTTAATTTATTGAAAACAAGGAAATAAAGCATCTTATGTTTTCATTTCCTTGAATTTCTGTAGTTGAGCGCTGAGTTTGCAAATAAATTTTATTTAAGAATAAAATAGGAATCGAGATATAAAAAAAGTACATTCGAGCGAGTTTATCATTTCGTAAAAATTTTTTCCAGAAAATAATTAAATTTTATAGATGAATCCACTAATTGAAACTAAGACCAAGATAACGTTAGATCAACTATCAGCTTGTTTATTGACATATATATCACGTCGTAGTAGAGAAAATAATTGTGCAAGAATATTTTGTCATAATATAAGACCACAGTTTGAAATAAAATTATTTTAAAAATCCAACCTCATTTCCACCGATGCTTCAATTATTATATATATATATATATATAATCAGACATAAAAATTTGTATGAAATTTAAAATGTCATTTGAATTAGGAATTACGATTCGGGGAGAGATGGAATCTTACGGGTGAGATGGAACAATTTTTTTCTTATTCAGAAAAAAATGATAAAATGATAAATCGCCAAAACTGCTCTGTATACTTGTAGATAACTGTTCCAACTGACGTTTGGTACATTATGTAGACCATTCTCGCAATCGCTTTTAATTTGTGATGATTTGAAGATATGGGTTCCATCTCTTCCGTAAATTCCCTACTTGTACACGCGATCGCGGAAAAACTTGGCCTTTATTTTGCGGTTTATGATTTTCTAATTTGCACGCTTTATATTTTGTTCCTGTATAAATCGACACTCGCACACCAAAATTCGTAACCATTAATTTGTATCAAATAGGTGATTCCATCTCTCTCGAAGGTCCATCTCACCCGGTAAAACCTAAGGTTTGAGCCTTATTATGCGTTTGGGACTTACGGATTGGGAGCTGCAGCTTTTGGGCCTTACAACGGGGAGCTCGCGGTTTGGAACATTCGCAATTTGGCAGTGATAAAATAAAAAATGAAAAATCTGTTTTATAAGTGATTTTATCAGGAATGTATTCGAATCATTAAGCTTACACGTTAACAATTTCAAAGAAAAACTAGAGGGAATTGGCTCCACTGTGCGTTTTGCGCGTCAACTCCCTCATCTTTTTATTTAATTACAGTTAAATAATCTATTATATATAACTAAAAAAAATAACGATATGAATGATCATAAACATTTGGAGCGATTTTCGATTTTTGGAACAGCACTAGGAAGATTCTTTCAATTCAACCTAATATTTTAATGATGTCGAACACTGTCACATGAAGAGTATCAACAGTTAAGGCAACGTTTAGCTGGTATGATATGTTAGTCTCCCTCTCCACACAATCTTGCCCCATTTCCTCCTTCCACTTTACCTACCCACCTCCACCCATATATGTCCCCTAACCTATTCCCACCCTACATCCTTCCGATACCACTTTTTCCTCCCCATCTCCTCCAATCCCTTCCGCACCAACTTCTCCCTTCTTCTTTCTTACATGAAGCTTCCCCACCATCTTTTTTCAATTTTATAAGCTCTCCCTTTCATCCTTTTTCCTTTTTCCGTTCCTCTTTTTACCCTAGCCTTCCTCGTACAACTATGTCCCTTTCGCATCCTCTACACCCTTCTTATACGCCACTAACCTTCCCCTTTGCGCTATTTTTCTTCACTCCGCGTCTACTGTTACCCTATTTTCTTCCTTCTGCTTCATCTTTTCCTACCCTTCGGTACTCTTATGGTACTATTTGTTATCAAAGAATTGAAGAAATGGGCGTGCTGGATTGTAAAACTTCTGGAACGATATGAAAGACCATTCGACTGATAAAGAACTGCATCATTTTGAAAGCAACTACTTAAACTCATTCGAATAAAAAAATTTCAAAAGAAAGAAATTCATATTCAACAATATCATTTAAAAGCAATTATGAATATTTTGAAATTCGTGTTATTGGTGAATTGTAATATACTTTCATATTTGAATAAACCAGAACATTGTGTTACTCGTCATTACTTCTAATCCCATATGTTACAAGATTGTAATCAAGAATATTAATTGTTCTCGAGATTAATCAAATTTTCGCAAAATATGCATCGTATTTTTTCGTGTTACCGAATTTTGTAAAACTTTTTCAATGATTCCTGATAAAATAAGTAGGAAATTTGAAATGTGGATACATTGAATCGCTTAGATAATATCCAAAAATTACGCTATTGTAATGAAATTCTAAATTGGACAAAGTGAACTATATTTTCAGCCAGCTTCAATTAAAAATTCCTAGAGTTTAATTCAGTGGCGTAATTTACAATGGGCGCCTTTTGAAAACTTTTCAAAACATACTTTTTAAAGACATATTTTTGTTCATTTCTCGAAAACGAGAAACTAAAGTACTTAATGTTCTTATTTCCTTCAATCGCAGGAGTTAAATGCTAGGTTTGCAAATATATTTTATTGTAATTGGTGAAATCGTACCATAGTCATAGTAGAGAGAGTAGATAGTAGAGACAAGCCTTGGGCAGAAATCTCTTGTGATACTATAAGTCTACAGTTTTGAATAAAAGTATTTTTAATAAACCAAAGTTATTTCTCCCGAGGTTTCAATTATTATATAAATTCACACATGAGCAACTGTATGGAATGCTAAATGTTATCTGAATTAGAAATTTATTATTTTTGCAATCATCGTTGCTTCCTTACAATGGTTGATCCTGTAAAATTTATGTGGGAGTTTCACAAATCTCTTTTGGAATATATATTATATTATAATGCTTCTCTTCAACCTATTCTCCATTTTCAGAGTCTCCCAGACCCAATTTGGAGGCCTAAAACTGTCGGTCGGTTGTCCATTCGTCGTATTTGGGTCTTAAATTTCGAGACTTATATTTTTCGCCTCAAGGCTTGATAGTTATTATGGGTTTGGATTTTATGGTTTGGTACTTGCAGCTTTGTAGCCTCACGACTAGGAACTTGCGGTTTGGGACATAAGGCTTCAAACACTTGGGATTTGTGGTTGCGATTTGGCAGAGAAGAAAATTAAAAATCTGTTTTATTGCTGATTTTATTATGAATTTATTAAAGTTATTAAGTTTCCACGATAAGAATTTTAAATAGACATTCGGAGGGGTTGGCTTCCTGCGCTCTTCGCGCGCGCACCCCTATCTTTTGACTAAATTATAGGGAAGGAATTTATAGAATTTGAAAAAATTAAAAATAATGAAACAAATAATTATGAACATTTAGAGAGGTTCTCGATTTGTGAAACAGAGCTAGGGAGATCTTTCTATTTCAACCCCATTTTACATTAAAGTTGCATACAGTAACATAAATATTCTCAACAATTGAGACAACGTTCAACTGGTATGGTATATTGATCTTTCACTCACTTGCTCACTTCATCGAACATGCAAATAAACTACATTCAATTAAATCATAAAATGAAAATCTCCAAGATATTGAAAGGAAAGGACTTTCGAAGATTTCCACTAAAGACTGTCAATGAGAAGAAAAATTGAAGACTAAAGACTTTTGAATTTTTTTTTATTTACTTCAATTTTTTCATTTAAAAATTCTTATTAACTTATCTCAGACCTTGCTTTAGACCTCAGATAGATCGGGAAGTATTTGAAAAAATTAAGCCCGGTCCAGGCTGACCATACCTGAGGAGTGGGAAAAAAGTTTGTCGAACGCTGCCTTAGAGGTTACACTGGAGGATTCTTAGACAGGAGGCCCTCAGAGGTTACACATGAGGACCTGAAGGCTCGGGCGGTAGAGGATATGGAGGGTATGAAAAAATTTCTGACACAGCGGCGGCGGCGAGATATTTTGATAATAGGAAGAAATATATATATATATTGAACATTTTATATAATACATTTAAATAGTCTGCGAAACTTTTTTTGTAGACGCATGTCTTCAAAATAAATATACTGCCTATACTATACTTACTCTCTATACTTTCTTACCATACTTTGACCAATATCTTTATTACAATTATTGTACGTTGATAGAGCTCCGGTCATCAATATTTATTATAAATTGATAGAATTACGATTATCTCATTTGTTTTTCTTCTAGGTTGAAGGAAGATTCAACTCTCCGCGAAAAAGAAGAAGAAACTTTGGTCTCCGAGTGACCTGATCAGGAAAATAGGAATCGGAACATTTTTCAAGTTTATTATACTTTCAACTCCAGCCCAGTGATGAGCATAAGTCAAACTGAATGAATTATAATCCGATTTGATACAGCTGAGATTTGAGTCAAACCTAATCCGGCTCGACTCAGCGCATAAGTCATGAATCGAACTTTCTGCGCCGGCTCAAGCTATCATCGAATCGAAAAAATTCGATTCGACTCAGCTCGTGGGTCATGAGTTGAATTTTCGACGCCGACTTAAGTTTAGATTGAGTCGAATTTTCCGAAGCGGACTATAGATAAGATTAAGTAGAGTATTATTTATACTTTTATATCAAAGTGCTTTGCTGTGCGTGCTGCTATAGAATGTTAGATTTATTAAATTGAATTTTTGAAAGCTACCAAACTAACTGAACGTATCAATGTGTCGATTCCAGAAGCCGATTTATTTATGATTTGCCTTAGACTTCGATTCCATTAAATTCGTCCTAATCTGAAATTTTTGCTCGATTCGAAATTTTTAATTTTTTCGATTCGGTCTCAGCTTGAGTCGGTGTCGAAAATTCGAATCATGACTCACGCCGAGATGCCGGTTCTGAGTTGGCTCGAATCATTTCGCACATCATTACTTAAGGTTGATTATTATGTTTAAATAGTTTCATTTGCAATTATAAATTTAAATAAAGAGATTTTAAAATAATTGCTTTCACAAAAAAGAAGAAGGACTTGCGTATTTTATCGTGGAAAATAGTATTTGTTAAACATACTTTTCAAATGCATTTTCATACAGAAATTTCCTAAGAACACGATTCCTTTGAAAACTTCTTTTTGGAGTTCATATTTATGTCAATCAAACATTACAGAAACGTATTAAATTCCTATCCTGCGGATATTTCCTGTGATAAAGCATTCCGGCTAATCCATATGAAAGGAATTCGAATTGTTTGTTCGTCAGTTCAATTTACAATTTTGTGAGGTGACATTGCTCAATTATAAATTCTATTTTGATACCTACAATAAAAAAAATCAAATGCTCAACTCCACGTCTTTTTTTTTTCTCTGTAAATGTTATATAATTTAGAAAATGAGTTTCATAATTTCACTAATAAGTATATTTAACAATTCATACAATATGTAAATATAGATTTTGCCAAAAGTGAGGCTTTGGTAAGGCCTGAACCTGTGACCTTTATATTTGATAATCAATTGGGCTCACATCCAGATTACTTATAAACTATATGTGATGTGAGGAAAGCAATGGCTTATCTTCTGCAGCACGAGAGCTATATGAAGAGAATTTAAAAGTAGTGAAAATAGATAAAGACAAGATGACGGAACAAACAGTATCAAATGAATTGAAAGACCTGACCGTAAAGTGTTGACGATCCTAAACTTAGCTAAGTGTTGAATTTAAGATTCGTCGAGCCCATATTACAACATTTTAAAACTTTACAAGCCACTCACAACATCATTTTGGAAAATAATAATAAAGCTTTTTATAAAGTTTCGAAGAAAATATTAAAAAGGCAAGAAAGAAGTCAACACACACGAAAGTCAATTCGAAAAATTGATTAGATCAATACGTCTTCCAAATGCTACGTTAAAAAAAAATCAAAACGTGTTATTGATAAAGTACAGAATTGTGTGGACGAGAGAAAGCAATTAAGTGAAGAAAAGAAGTAAGATGTTCAAGAAAACTTGCCCAAAATAATTTGTGAAGGTGTGGAAGTATTGTCAATAATTTTGTATAAGATATAAAATCATTTCACTCTTACTGATTATTTCGATTTTGCAACGTATAATTTTCTAATTGTTGATTTCTGAATATACTAATTCCATTCTCTCTTCATAGAGCACAATTCCACTTTACTGCAGAAGAGCCTGGGAATCCTACTCAACAAAGAAATAAAATAGCACCCCAAAGTCGCAGGCCAATATCTATTACATAATTAAATCTGTTATTTTATGTATTTCCAAAGTATGTATTCAAGGGTCATCCAATAAATTTGGAGTAAAGTGAAAATAAAAATTATTATTATTACCCATAGAAATAATCATTTATTATTTCTAATGGCTTAATATGTAAATTAATGTTGCAAGAAGATAAATTATTCTTTTTTTTCCAATTGATAAGAAATCGCTGAAGAAGTTGAAATTGTAGAATTAAAAAAAATACAATGTTAAGGCACATAAGCCACCCTCCTTGTCTTGCCGCTTCCTCTCCCTCTCTAATTAATCCTCTCCTGATCAATTTCTCTGATTACCTAAATTTTATTTCCAAAATAAGTAAACGATTCATATCAAAAAGAAATCGATGATCAATTTTAGTTTTAAGGTAGCGTGGGATTAGGTGCAACTTTTGTATCCAATGCACATATACCAGCTGAAGTGGAGAAAAGCTATGGTTTGTCATGAGCTTAGTACATAATTTATACGATACAAATACAAAAGGACCTTTTTTATTTAAAAAAATGGTTGTTCTAAACTCAGAATCCGGCCAAGCTACTTTCGATGTTGGAATAAAAATATATGAACAAGCAACTAACATGCTTAATGTTACTGAAGCTGGTTAGAAAGGGCACTAATAGCTTGGTATAATTTATTTTTAGACTGCATTTATCAATTAAAAGAAGTATGAAAGGATGAAGGATGGAGATTATCTTTGCTTTTTAGGTTGGAAACCATATAGGAAAAATTGAAATAAGGAAGGGACTTATTTCAAGGTTCTTTGTTATTTAAATTGGAAGAAGGTGACAGAAATGGAAAACGTGTCAAATATTGAAGTTGAATTGAAGCACGCAATTGTGTAATACCGACGCACCTAATTGGGTACCAAACGTAGCAGGTTCTTCTACCATAGCAGAAATTGCCGTTGTGTGAATAATCTAAGCGGTAGTCACGATTGATCTCCATTATTCACGTCGCTAATATCAAATTATTCTCATTCATTTAGAACAGAATCACTTCGAAGAATTTTATGAATTAGGTCACCGGGGGAAAAAACTACTGTCACGTCTGTGAAATAGATAAAGTATAAATCTGTGTTTCATGAAGACTCATTCCAATTTAGCTTTGCATTTAATGCCTGTTCCAGATGCACATGTTCGAAGTGTGTTGTGCGAATAGAGCCAAGAAAGTGAGCGTCCTCGTCTCCCGTCAACAATATGTGTATCACACATTTGTAGAAAAGGTAAGCATGAAATTAGAAGCGACTGTCACAAAACTTGTCCTTAAGGAGAATGGAAGCCTGATAGATAATGATGAAGTTCTTTTATATTATAATCAACAAAACAAACTTTTCCTTTTCCTGCAAGGACGTGAGGTTTGGCCAGACCAAAACTCATCAGGTAGTAACAAAGAAGTACATACATACAGGTAGATGCTGCTCATCCAGAAACACATAAGCAGGACGTAGAAGATACTTTAAACGTTCCTGCAGACACTGATAATTGGCGCTCAAGAGCCAACAATATCTACAAGAGTTGTGGACGCCATTGTATCCGACATGTTGTTTTACAGAGAAAATATAGATACGTCACCATATAGATTAGTAGCAATACAATGAGTGGCCAAATTTCCAGCCACATTGAAGTAACGGATGACCTTCGAAATTGGTTGGGCAACGAATATTCAAGTACTAAAAATAGAATTAGTAATCGTACAAATGATTCCGCACGCCAACACAAAAAGCGACAAAAGTGCGACAAAGCGAGGAAAAGTGGAAAGTTCTCTCAAATGGTATATGTCCGCGTTGACATTTCGAAAGATTTACTGGCTGCAAAATCGGATATTTCATTCCATGATTCCAGGAGAAAACAGGAAACAGGTTGAATTATAGTTTCTGCAAGAAACTTATTGGAGATCCGAGAGACCTGTCAAACCAGGAGTCTGACGACAAATTCACCTAAAAAACCAAGATTCTATCTCACGTGAAAATGAATCTTGTACATTAGTTTATTTTGTAATTTCAGCAATGTACGTCTCTTCAAGATTCTTTATTCATAATTTCTATCAAGTCCATTTTTGGCAAAGTTAATTCCCGAAAGTTTAATTAGAATCAAAATACTCCAACTCTTCGTTCAAAAATTAACTCAAAACTCAATTTTCACTTTTTTAGCTACGATTTTGGATATTCAACACCCTACAGCTGCCAAAAACTACTTTCAATCCTAATAAAAAATATGTTCATCATTCATAAGTTATTTGCAGATATCAGAAACTAATTTTACCGGAAGAAGCATTTTATCTTTATTTTCTTGTATCCATTTCAGTTCGAGGTTGCTACGTTTTATTGCAAATAAAAAACCATGATGACTGTCT
Organism: Melikaiella ostensackeni; assembly: GCA_032362435.1. Classification (NCBI taxonomy): domain Eukaryota; kingdom Metazoa; phylum Arthropoda; class Insecta; order Hymenoptera; family Cynipidae; genus Melikaiella; species Melikaiella ostensackeni. The sequence continues at coordinate 10,696 of JAUMHM010066351.1, forward strand.
GAAATTAAAATTGGTCCTACGAATTCACAAGGAGGTTAACAAATTTTTATTTTGAGAATTAAGAAAAAAAATTCTCCATGGGTACGAAAATTATGGTCACCTTCTCATGTACAGTTTTCTGTATTGATTGCTAATGAAAAATTCCAATTTAAAACATATATTTTTTATGCTATAATTTTTGGAAAATAAGCAAAAATGATATTTTTGAAGATCTGGTTGATTTTTATAAATTTTTTTTTGGCTTGTCTCCAAAAAATTCTACCTTATACAAAAAATGTGTATTTTTAATTTTAGTTTGCATTTAGCGTTTAAAACTGAAATTGAACATCAACAAAATTAATATAATTTTTGAATCCTCAGTGATATTTTTTTAATCTTGAAATAAGAAACTTTTGAGCTAATTGCGACACCGTAGAATCATTTTGAATTTGAAGAAGTCATTACGGGTTTTTATTTGTAATAAAACATAGAAACACCAGCCATTTTTGATTTTCAAAAATGTTGTGTTTTCGGCCCACCCTATTGTAGAGGTCCAATGTCATGAAAAAATAAAGCCTTCTTGGGACCACCCAAAGAAATACTGTATAATTTCTTCATTTAACATTTCTTTTTTTGTTACAGTATAAAACCAGTGATGCAGATCTACTTTCAGCCGTAACGTATCCCTGCATTCTTATATACCATTAGTAATAACATTATCTGTATACTCTTTTTACATACTCTTATTTATTATAGGTACACGGTTATGTTGAAATGTAATATTGCTAATAACTTCATAACTAAGTGAACGATATTTCTCTTATTGCAGAAGGCTACATGAAACCACAAAGCAATGATCCAGCGGTTGCAAATGGAGAAGTAAACATCGCCGTTGGCGGCGCAGGAGAAAGGCAAAATGAAGAGCTGGCCAGACAAGAGGGCAAAGAAGAAAGACCAACACTGTACTGGATGGCGATGAACGGAACAAAGTTCGACAACTGGACTGAGATCGTAGAAGGATGATCCTGAATTTAGCTATGGACATAGATTTGAAACTTGTGCAATTTATTTGAAATGAACTAATAGACCTATCAAAAAAGCAAGGACATCACTGAATTTCTCTCAGCAATATCTCGAGGGATTTCTTGAATTATGCAACAAAATAGTTCTTTGAACAATTTTATTCTTATAAAACATTGTGCAATTATTATAAATAAAACTATCAGTCCGAAAAAACTTCCAAGGACATCAGAAGATTCGTTACCAAAATACTTCCAGGTGTTTTTTCAACCACTTCCAAATGTTAATTATTCAAACAAATACAGTTTTGAAAACATTTTTCCAGGTTTCTAATGTTTTTTCGTAAAAAAATATAAACAATACACAGAATAAAAGCAGTTTATATGATAAGCAAACTCCTGTGAATACTCACTTGTCAATAATTATTAATTGACTATTGTTTGCATCCCCTCCACCCTGACTCCATGCTGCTCGACGATCTAGCTACAAATTCCCGAATTGTGCAATTTTTATAAGTGATAATAAAAGTCATATCAATAAACGAAAAGTACCCCGAGACTCTGCTCAGCAATATCTCCAGGTGTTTTGGGAATTATGCAAAAAAAAAAAATGCTTTAAACAATTACATTGTAAATAAAATTTTAAATAGCAAAAAAACCTAATTTAAACATTGTTTTTATCCCCTCCACGCTGACGCCAGTTAGAAAACTTCTTACTATAGGACACGCAGATAGATTTTAGAATTGTGCCATTCTTATAAATAATAGTAAAAGTCCTATTGAAAAACCAATAATACCCTTAGACTCTGCTCGGCAATATCTCCAGGTTCAGTTTTTCAGTTGTTTATGTTTTTCATGTTGTAACATGAAATCATACGTATACAAGAAATGTTGTATATTCAATTAAGGTTTTAGAAACACCTTATTGAATTTTCGTATAATAATCTTCATAAAGAATATAAATATTCAATAAATATAAATAAGAATAGCCGGATAATTAATCTTAATTATTCGTTCTACATAATTACCAGACGCGGTGATATTAAAAAATTTTAATGTAAACCAATTTTACAAGCTATTGCGATTTTAAACACCCGCTCAGGAAAAGTACATAACCTCAAAGTAGAGTTACTATTTATTTTTATTATTATAACATTAAGCCAAGTCTCTTTTAGGGTCAGCGTAACTCTTGCGGTTCTAGCCTCGTTATACTACCGGAAATCCAGGACTTTATATGGTATGTGTAAGTAAGAGATGTGTGGGAGAAGGGATAGGTTTTTGATCAATCTAGAAGTCGCCTGTTGTTCATTCAAACGGAACACAGAGTAAGTAATCTTCTTCGCGACGCTCAGAGAGATAAAATAACATCATTTTTTCAGAGTATATGTAATCCTATAATTTCTATCCATGTATGCTTTTTTTCCTTAAAAGATCTCTCGATCATGTGTTTCTCTAATTTTAAGTGGAAGGAAAAGGTAGCAAAATTTATCATCGCTAGCAGGAGATACGGCTAGTTATTGTTATCACCTAATAATGTTGATACTAAATCAATTCAACGTACAATGTAGATTTTCCCGTACTTTTTCGCAGGAAAATCAATTTGGTGTAAATATACATACCTTAAAAAAAATATGCAATGAAGAAAAAGCACGCGCTATAAATGAAGTAGCTAGAGAATTGAAATTAATGTTTGAAAGGATTGAGAGGATAATACGGAATAGATTTACGTAATATTCTTGCCGAATAATTAAATTCTTTAAGTTTCTAATCTCTTTAGAGGATTATGCAACATTTTTATTATTAAGATAACCGAATAAAAATCCTAATGAAAAATATGCATCATTTCTGTTATTGTCCGATTTTTCTCTATGCAGACAATGATCGCAGGAAGAAGTTTATTATGTAAATTCTCAACGATTTAACGTATACTGCTATATTAAAAAATAATAACTTCCAGAAAAAAGTAATTTATAATTTTTTCAGAATAATTCCACAAAAATTTCCCAACAATGAAAAAATTCAAGACTCACATATTTCAAGTCTCACATTAATTAAACTGGATGACTTCTTTAATCAAACTTTTCACGACACAATTTAGCACTGTAGTATTCGTATCTCGGGGTAGAGATTTTGTTTTCCATTCCAGAATGAAAATTGGATTTTTAATCATCACGCAAACTAAAGAAAACGTGCTCCTCGAACGAAAAAAATATTTTCCCTCTATTTTCTCGGAAACTTATAAGATTTTCCATTCAAACTTTTTAGGCTTGGATTCAGCACTCATGTATCACGAAACAATACTTTTAAATTTTTGTTCTACATTGAAAATTTAATATTTTATGTAGCAGAACCCTCTCATCTAACCATATATGTGACAAGGGAAAATTGGCTCAATTGAATAAGAGTTTGAATATTTTAATTCACAAATGCACTGGAATTCCAATATAGGCCCGCCTTTGGTTCTTGCCTGAAATGGCCTTGAACATATAGCCGACCGACTCCAATGTCAACAATCAGGGCCGTTTGAACCAATTCTATATGATTTTCATTCGCAGTAAAAAATATTTATTAAATTTCTACAGATGTTTGTTT
>JAUMHM010066391.1:0-14284 GCA_032362435.1 Melikaiella ostensackeni
CTGTTGCCAGCGAACTGAGACCGGTTTCTAGTGGAAGGGGAAGGTCCACCAATCATTTTCCCCCACCAGCCGATTCGTTTGATCGCTTGGCAGACGCTCCGCGCGGGAAGGCTCATTACTTTTCAATCAAACCCTGTAGATCATGAAGAAATCTGAGAAAAGTAGGAGAATTCTGAAATCGAAGTTTTGCGTCCACCCTGTGTGTCACCAGAACTCGAACTTTGAAGTGCTCTAAACAGTTCCATGTTGCTTCTAGCACGTTCGAAGTTTTGCATTCTTCAGAAAAGTTACTATTTGACATGCAAGGATCATGAAAAAATAAGTTTCAAAGAAGCTGTAGCTATTTGTAAGCCATCATCGAAAAATTCGAACTTTCACCTAAATCCAACCTTTAAAATGATCAAAAAAGTTTCCTTTTTCTCCTGGAACGCCATTAATATTTTTTTCTCTAAGAAATTAATTACATACCTGGAAGCCAATGAAAATCTGTTCAAAATGAAAAAGTAAATTTCGAAAAGACTGTAGCTACTTATAGAAAACTATAGGAAAATTCGAGTTTTCACCTGATTCTGAACTTTAGAATTGAAAAAAAAATTTCATGTTGGTCCTAGGACGGCAGATATTTTGCTTTTCCTAAAAATGAAACTTACTGGAAACCAAAGAAATTCTGTTCGAAATGAAAAAGTAAATTCCGTAGACAGTGAGTGTTTATAGACAGTCATCAGAAAATTCGAAATTTCACCCAACTCCAAATTCAAAACTTTCTAAAAGATTCCCTGTTGGTCCAAGGACGCTATTAATATTGTTTTCTCCGAGAAATTAACTATCCGGAAGCCAAAAAACTTATGTTCGAAATGAAAAAGTAAATTCCGAAGAGGCGTCGGAAATTTTCCATTCTCCATGCAAGTTACTATTTGAAATCCAAGGAAACTTTGTTCTAAATGAAAAAATAAATTCTGAAGAAGCTCTAGCCATTTATAGGCCATAGTCGAAAATTCGAGTATTCACCTAAAGCCGAACTTTAATTATTAGTGGTTAGGTAGAATAAAAAACCATGCATAGAAAAATCAGGGAATTTTTAAAATGTAGCTTTGCGGCCACCTTGTTTAAATGCACATTCCACTGTTCCCTACTTGTTTAAAAGTCTGGGATACTTTTTCCTACTTCTTTAAGGCACAGAGGCTACTTTTATTACTTCTTTGAAAGTCATAAAGTTGTGCGAGGCCTGAAATTCATTAAACAATCTTCAGGGTGTCTACTCGACCAGAAAATCGGGAAAACCGGGAATTTTTGTTCGCCAGGAAATGATCGGGAATTTTATTTAGTGACCGGGATTTTTCTCTTGAATTTACTAATATGAAAATAAAAAGTGGTTTCATATATTTTATTACTCTAATTCTGAGTTGGGATAGGAGATTTCAGTGAAGAATTATAATTTCGACCTTGAGACAGGGATTTTTTTTTAAAGATTTATAATTCTTGAGTTGGGACAGGGAATAAGTAAAAGAAATATAGAAAAATTCATATAAATAATTACAATTATCCTGACTTGGAACAGGCAATTTTCGGAAAGAATTACAATTCTAAGTTGCAACATGTAATTTCAATGAAGAAATTTAATTTTCAGTTTAGGACAGGGAATTTCTGTGAAGAATTATAATTTTTATTTTGGGACAGGGAATTTCAGTGTAGATTTAAAGAATTATAGTTTTGAGTGTATTACAGGGAATTTCAGTAAAAAAAATATTATTATTTTGAGTTTAGGACAAGGAATTTCTGAGAAGAAATATAATTTTGAGTTTAAGACAGGGAATTTCTGTGAATAATTATAATTTTTTGGGGGATAGGGAATTATAGTAAAAATCTAAAAAATTATAATTTTAAGTTTTGGACAGGGAATTTTAGTAAAAAAATGTAATTTTTAGTTTAGAACAGGGAATTTTAGTAAAGAATCGTAATTTGGAGTTTGGGACAGGGAATTTCAGTAAAGATACATAATTTTCATTCTATGACAGGAAACTCGCGTGAAGAATTATAATTTTTACTTTGAACAGGGAAGTTTTGAAAATAATTTTAATTCTGATTCAGAAGAAAGGAATAAAAGAAATTCCTTCCAAAGTTTGAAAAAAGGAGTTGCTATGTTTATGAGTTATAATAGAAAATTTAGTAAATACCATAAATATAATTCTGACTTGGAACAGGGAATTTCGGCAATGAATTTAATTGTGACTTGGTATAAGGAACTTTCTAAAAGAATTATAATTATGAGTTTGGACAGGAAATAAGTAAATGAAATATAAAAAAAAAAATTCCCGTAAAGAATTAAAATCTCGACTCTGGAACAGGGAATTTCGTAGAGAATTATAATTTTGTCTTGGAGCAAGTAATTTTTGACATGGAACGGGAAATTGCGGAAAATAATTTTAATTCTCATTTATAAAAAGGGAATTTACAAAAAAAATCCCTGCTCCAAGTCAGAATTTGTTTTATTAATCAATTTTTTTTTGCAAATAAAAATTTGTCAGAATTTGAAACTTTCATCTTCCAAAATTTTGAGACAGGAAATTTTCGTCAAAAATTATAATTTTCACTTTCGAACAGGGAATATCTGTAAATAATTATAATTTACACTTTAGAACAGGAAATTTTCGTAAAGAATTATCATTTGACCTGGAACAGAGAATTTTTGACATAGAACGGGAATTTTGAAGAATAATTTTAATGCTGATTTGAAAGAAGAGAATTTAAAAAAAAACCTGTCCAAATTCAGTATTATAATTGTTTTACCAAATTCTCTGTTCCAAATCAGAATTGTAATTCTTATGACAAAAAATCAATTGATGTTCTAACTCATAATTATAAATCTTCCTGAATTTCCCGTTAAAAATAAGAAATCTTTGAAATCTTTAAAAATAGTTTGATATATTCAGATGTTTTGAACTCTTTTAAATTGACTAGGAAAAATTAACAATGGACCGGGGGAGAACCGGGAAATGACCGGGAATTTAAAATCATCCGTCGGGTAGACACCCTGATCATATTTTTGTTCACAAAATGCCTCTTTTAACGATATTTTTAGCACCATAGAGCATTTTGAAGCCTGTCGCAAGAAACCTTGCACTATAAAATTATTTAAAATCAACATTTCTTTTGTATTCTTGCAGTTTTCTTCCGTATTACAGCGTTTTGAGTCAACGCTAGTAATTGCAGAGCACAAGAACGGGATCTTATCTCCTATTACCCAGAATGCTTTAGCAGCTGCTACGAAAATTGGTGGCGATGTGACTGTATTAGTAGCTGGTACACAGTGTGGTCCAGCCTCGGAAGCAGTGAGCAAAGCACCAGGAGTTGCTAAAGTGATTGTTGCTGAAAGTGAGGCTTTCAAAGGATTAACACCTGAGTCTATAACTCCTCTTGTTTTAGCGGCTCAGAAGCAACTGAACTTTAGCCACATTTTGGCAGGGGCTAGCGCTTTTGGAAAAGCTTTACTGCCGAGAGTAAGTATTAGTTTATCAATATTTAAATTTTAACATCACAGATATATCTATCCTGGTAAAAATTTCGGATAGATCTGTGTACGATTTTCTTTTAGATTCTTTCTGAGATCTGCATCCGAATATTTCCGTTTCTATCAGAAATTTTGACTAACTTTGACAGAAAAATTCAAGTTAATGCAAATACCTTGTATACAAATTATAAATGAAATTAACATAATTTTTTCTCAAAATGTTATATTGATTTTTCAACATAAGTTTTTGGAAAGAATCGGATGCAGATCTCGGAAAAGTTTGGTAAAAAATGGAAACGATTGGATAGCTTTACAAAGAACTCTCTATCAGAAACTTTTTCCAGTGATAAGTTACCAGTCGTACAAGAAGATGATCAGAGTTGAGATTTCTTTTGAAGTTTCATAAATTTCCTACTGATAGTTCATTTGATGACCATTTTTATTATTATACAATTTATCCAAATCACTTTCGGGGTAAGCGTAATCCCTTAAATTTTAACCTCGTTGTACAACCGGTGATCAAGGAATTTATATGGTAAGGGTAAGTAAGCGATTTGTAGGAGAAAGGACAGATTTTAGATCAATCTAGATATTTAGAAGTCGCGTGTTAATCATTCAAAGGACAGACTCGTCTCACAAAATATCTCCGACATGGGTCGCTGATTAAACTTTCTAACAATCATCCCAGGTGAAGAGCTTTAGAGAGCCATCATACATCACGATTCACACATAAACACTCAAACTGACTGATGAACCCATAGGTAAACCTATAAACTGTAACCTATAATCCACTAAGCAAAGCTCTTCACGAGGGCCCATGAGTATTCAAAATCTTTTGTTTCAGGCGTTACTCTTCTTCGTATAAACAATTGTCCTCCATACATCCCTATCCTTGCATACATCTTTCGTTTCCTTTCCATCCATAAATCTTTGCATGCAAGCTCTTGTGCTTCTACGACTCCTTATATCTCTTCGCTTTAGAGTGTTAGTCACACATTCCAACTATTCTTTCTTCGGTCTATCTGTGGGTACACTGCCGGTAATCTTTCTACCCTCGTTTATACGTGTGGATATCTCTGCATCTATTTTTCCGTTAGCAGTAAATAAACTTTCAAGATACACGAAAACCAACTTGTTCTATCCTCTCTTCATTTAAGGCAATGATTCATACTGTTTTCTCATTCCTTCTTTCAAACACAATAGTTTTTGTTTTATTCAAATTAATCTTAAGAACCATACTCTTCATGCTTGTATCCAGTCTGCTCATAATTCTCTGCAATCATCAACTGATTCTGGCGTAACAATCTGCAAATGCCAGTCCACGCACTTTCGTTCTCCTGGGATCAACACCGTCTTTAGTTTCCTAATAGCGATTATAATTTCGCGGATATTGATTCTTATTCCTCCATCTTCAACGGGATTGTCTAGCGTATCCTCTTCTGTATCACAGTTTCACAGTTTCACCTTTATCACCCTTCCCCTTTTAAAGTTGAACGATAATCGCCTTTCTCTAATCATTTGGAACTTCACCGTTCCTAGCACACGTATTTATAAATAAGCTCAGCCACGCAAACAAAAATCCGTCACTGCTCTCAAATATTTCAGCGGTAAAACCATCCACACCATGAGTGTTACCATTCTTTATTTTCTTAATTACGGATATAATGTCGCGAATATCGATTCTTCTTTCGCCACCTACAATGGGATTGTTTAACGTATCCTCTTCTGTCTCACAGGTTTTATGCTCCTTTTCTTAACCTCCACACAGTCACTCATACAGTATTTCACTTTGTCGGTATCCCATACCATTTCACCATCAGCATTCTTAATTTGGATTGACTCAGTACTAGTACCTCCTTTCCTAATCTTATCAACCCATTTGCAAAATAATTTTTTATTTCCTTGAAGATCATTTTGCATTTTCTATCTTATTCCCCTGTTATTTTATGCTTGGTTTCTTTGACTAGTATCTTTGATTTTCTGCTTTTATACTTACAATCATTTTCTAGTCTAGTTATCTCCTTTTTGCTAAGACCTCTAATATTCAACTTTCTCGAGTACGCTTGTTCTTTCTCGTTAACAGCTGCACGGATTCCATAATTCCACCAAAGCATCTCCAGTCTTTCTTTCTACAGCCGCAGCACCGCACACTTCAGATGCACTCTTAAAGATGCTATCCCGATGCACCCTCTACAGTTTTATTGCCTAATCCCGTCCTCCAGTCTTCTCTATGGTGTCCTAAATATTTATTCAGTTTTTCACGATATACCATTTGTACTTCTGGTGTCTGCAAATTCTTTATTTTACCTTGCTTTTGCTTCGACTCATTATTAATTCTTCTCCATCCTTGACATATGTTTTATTTTGAAACTATGAGGTAGTGATCCGTTTCACATTCAGAGCATGTTATAACCCTTGAAGCTCTTGCTAGTCCCTTCAGTCTCTCGTCCGCCGTAACAAAGTCAATCATACTGTGACTTTCTCCTCTGCATCAAGTATACATGTGGATAATTTTTTGTCTGAACCAAGTATTTGTAATAAACAAGCTTTTTTCTAATCATAAGCTGATTAATGTATCCCCGTTATCATTCGTTTTTGGCTCTCCGAAATGACCAAATACGATATTGGAACCTAATCCTAATCCAGCTCGCGGATCACTGCATTAAGTTGTCAGAATAGGGATCTAAAAATCTAGCTCTAGATTCTTGATTCATAAATCGATACAAAGGTAAGAAAGTATTTTCACCCGAAGGCGCCCTAGAAAATTGTTCCTAGCAACATCACTGACTCCTCACTGTCATTTACTCTTTAGACGCTCAGTGGAGATGGAAGCGAACACATGGTATCGGAGGAGTCCTCCTGTTTTCGCAGGTGTGATCTAGGAGATACACATTCATATTTTTTGACATGCTATTTTGCTCACTCGTTCATAATCAGACCGACTCATTGGCTACCGTGTGATTCATTATCTAATCCTGACCGTAGTTCGAATCCATTTTCAATCTTCCTTGTCTCATATCTCTTCTTCTTTGTTTCCGGTACACATAAAATATCAAGTTTCATTACACGTATTGTATCCCGCAATTCCCATTCCTTAAGATGATTTACACCTCCAGCATACCAAACACCCTGTCTCCATTTATTGCCTGAGCTTTTCCGAGAGCATGCCTTTCGTCAATAGAAGTGTCAATCCTATCCGAGGCTACATTATTATTTTTATTGTTCATTATTAAACGTGTACACCCAACTACCAACTTAATGCGAGAAATGTACCCTCCAAAAGTTTTCCATTTTCAAAAAATTCCCATATGTTTCCAAAAGTTTCAAACATTTCCTATCAATTTTCCAAAATCCCCATAAGTTTCACAGTATTAAAAAAACCCATAAGTTTCCAAAAGTTGGAAACATTTGCATCATTAAAAAAATGCTCATAACTTTCGTAAAATCAAAAATCATATATTTCCACTATCTTTTTCTTTAGGTCCTACGAGAACAGTCTTAGTCAAATTTAAGAAACCTTTAAAATAATATACGTAAATCTCCGATCCTATTTTCTTCAGTAGATTTAATCTTCAGGAAATTTATTTTATTTTGCCGCAACTATAATAAAAGAACTAAAATACTCATCGTAGATTTTGTTACCATTTCAATTATCCAAAAGCATTGAGGTTCTACGAATCCTAATACAGTTCATCAAGTCTCACAGGTAACATTTTAAAACCGGAACTCTCGATATAATCTTAATTTGAGAAAAATGTCAGCTCTTTCCGTAGGTATCTATTGTAAAGTGTCGATTTATTTCAATCATTATTTTTTATTCAAATCCGTAATTCTAGCAACAAAAATATAAAATTCTAAATCTTTTCTCCGATGATGAAACTGGCAGTGTCAATCTAGCAAAAGGGATGTCCCGCAAGGAATTGCAAACAACTAGTCTTTTCAGAACTCCTTCACTATTTTACATTGCTTGAATATGTAGAATGCTGAATTAAAATCGGAAAGTAGTAGCTGGTTTGCAAGATCCACTATTTATCATCTCGGGAAGGTCTGAGACAAGGTCCTCGAACGTTCTAGTCGGACGGCACTTTAATAGTGTGCACGAGAACCAGAAACAGCTTTACTCTGGCCGATACCGTGGATTCTTGATTATTTATCAGGTTGAGGTGGTCAGTTGTTAAGGTGGAAGCTCGTGTGACCCGCATTTTCAGTTCAATTTGCAAGCTGAGTTTTTTCAAAAGCGCAGAACTCAATTCAGACTAATCTGATGCTGCCATATGCTGAGGAATTACAAAGAAAAGATCGAAACTTTTGTTTTTGTTGTAAGTTACAGAAAGAGGTGTCCACGCCTTAGTATTTTCAGAAAACATTAAATGATATCGAAGTGCATGTTGTTGCTAAGATTCTTTCAACTATTTTAACGTCATCACATATATTGATTTTTAATAAAGAAATATAAAATGTGCTTTATTTCGTGTCATACGTATTGTTCATTGTACTTTACTGCATTCCCCAAAGATTTTACTTTTTAGAGAAAATAGATGGAAATTGATGACTTTTGGGAGATGTCCGGAAATTAATAAAAAGTTTATGAAATAAATGGAAAGTTTTGGAAATTTGTTTGAATTTTTTTAATACTGTGAAACTTATGAAATTTTGTTGAAAATTGCTAGGAAATATTTGAAACTTTTGGAAACATGAGAATTTAATTTAGAAATGCTTGAAAATTTTAAAAATTTATGATGATTGGTTGCAGCTTTTTCAAATTTGGGAAACTTGGAGGGTAATGGAAATTTATGGAAGTTTCAAAGCTTGTCAAGTTTTATTCAGGGTTGATAATTATCATCACATTACTGAGTAATCAATGGTCTTTTCCCATCTCAAAGACAAAACTACGGAAGGCTGGTGCCCTCCTCAGTGTACAACACAAACCGATCATGTCTCCTTTGGTTCTGGCTTTGTTTTCATACTTTCCTTTTCGCTTTCCTTTGAATGACCGAAGTTTGGTGGGACTGACGTTATGAGTGAACACCCCACCTTATGACGATTTAGGGCTCGAAATTACTCCATGGTTCCCATCCAGCTCCTCTCCAACTCCTTTCTCCTTCATTGTTTCGGAACAATGGGCACTCGAGCGGAACAGTAGCCCCCCTCCCCCACGAGCAGGTCAGGGGAACCATGGAGTAACTTAAAGCCCGATTTAGCTACTTTGTTTGTACATTATTTTATACTTTTGGAAGGCATTTCTCGCATCAAGTTGTTAGTTAGGTGTAAACTTTAAATTTTACGTGTACCTGAAACAAAGAAGAAGAGATCAAAGATAAAGAAGATTGAAAATGGAGTCGAAATATTATCAGGAGTAAGAGTCCCGGTGCTTCAGGCGATAGCGCGTCAGGCTTCCGAACAGGAAGCATGGGGTTCGATCCCTGAGCCGGTACCAATGGGAATTTTTCTATGTACTTTAACCGGGGCTTTGGTTGTTCGGAACCCACCTCAAACTGTAGGTCCCCTCGAAAGAGGCCAGCGATCTCCTTGCAAAGAGGCTCTACGTCAAGGGGACTATCGCTCGGTGGTTGCTAGTCGATTTCGAGTCATGAACACACACACATATACACTCACACTTACAAACTAGCCAGGTTCAGGCAACAAACCTTTGGGGCTCATTTCATGGAACCCTAGGAAGGTACAACGTGAATAGTGTTCGACATCTTGGGCTTTATCAAGAGGTATAGTCGACCATTTGGAGCTAACTGTTAAGGGTGTGACACAATGGACTTTATAGCCTGAGCGCCAGAGGGTGTTCCTATCGGGGCCCTCCGCCCGCCTATAAACACAAACACAACACACTATCGGGAGTAGACAGTGAATCGCATGGTAACCAAGGAGTCGGTCTTATTATGAATAAGAGAGCAAAACAGCATGTCAAAAAGTATGAATATGTATCTCCTAGATTATTATGGGTTACAATGAACGTAGGAGTGAGAAGCCTATTTATTATAGCATGCCACGCTCCAGTTGATGGTGACAGTAGTGATGTAAAAGATACATTTTGGGATTTTTGGAATTATATTCTAGGTGCTTTCGATCCTGGAGGAAGAATTATCTTAATCGGAGATATGAATGGCTGGGTTGGTGTTTAACGTGAAGGTACAGATATGATACTTAGTCAATTCGGAGACCCAAAAACGAACGGTAATGGGGAGAAATTGATTAGCTTATGCTTAGGAAAAGGCTTGTTTATTACAAATACTTGGTTTAGACATAAAATGATCCACATATAACTTGGTGCAGAGGCTAAAGCCACAGTATGATTGACTTTATTGTAGCGGATGAGAAACTGAGAGGGCTAGAAAGATATACAAGCGTTATGAGAGGTTCTGAATGTGGAACGGATCACTACCTCATAGTTTCAAAAATAAGCCTTGCTCGAGGATGGAGGAGAAGCATTAGTAATAAGTCGAAGCAGACAAAAAGCCCCACAAAAAAAGTAGGAGTTCCCACGGACTAGACTAGTTAATTTCTATGGATTTCGAGCCGTTGAATCCGAATCCGTGGTCGGAATTCCACCATCAGGTCTTGTTTTTTTTTTCTAACCTCGAAGAACTTTTTTTTAGACTTTTTTCATAATTGAAAACATGTAACAACGCGAGTTATTTTTGCAATTATGACCATGGATTCGGATTCAGTGGCAAAAAATACATAGAAAGTGTCTAGTTTGGTTCGCCCGGCCATTCACTTTGCGGATTTTGTGTAGTTCAATGGGAATCCAAGGTCGGAATTTGAAAATTAGCTTTTGTTTTTTTTCTAACCTCAAAAAACATCTTTTTTTGTTGATTTTTCGTGATATAAAACATGTCATAAAAAATACGAGCCTGTCTTGAAACTCTGACCGGAAATGCAGATTCAGCAGTTCAAAGTTCATAGGAATTGAACCATTTGAAATTCACTGCTCAAAACAGTCGATAGTTTTGGTAATTGTTTGGTTATTTTCAGTAATTCACAAAAGTCCCGACATTCCTGCTTAACATTTATCATTTTTTATTATCATATAGTTTACATAGTATGTTACATTCATTAATGTAAAATAGATGTTCCAACGTACTTACTACGACTACTGTCCAAATTTATCTTAATTACTTAATGATACAATGTGCTTGAACAGGAGAGTGTAATTTCTGGAAAAATAGACTAGATATTTAAAAAAAAAACAGATACCTAAAGGTTATAAGTTACATTATTCAGTCACTTTAATATTTCAGAAGATTCATTTATCATAAATTATATGCATAATTCTTTTGTGTTTATAATTTTGTGGTTTAGAAACAACCTCTTGTATAGTACGGTCAGTATGCTCAATAACTCTGTTATAATAGTTTACTGATATTCTTTTGATGTATTCACTTACAGTCTTTATTTTTAATTCCTCATGCATATTTTGGATTATAGTTTATTTATTAAATTTCCGAATAAACCGTTCGCGACTGACAACATTAACCGCGTACGCGATATCGGGACGTGACACGGTAGCTAGAAACTCTAATGAACCGACTGCCTCTCTGAAAGAAATTCTGATCTTAGCTTTATTACTCTCAGGTGCGTGCAAGATTGTATGTGGGTCTGCAGGAACGCTCACAGTCTTGGCCTCGCTCATGTGAAATTTTTCAAGAATTCTGTTCGAATAAACATTGATTTATTATAATAGATTTAATGCTTTCACGATGATTCATTATGATGAAAGGAGATGTTTCGGGCATCAATCGTGTGATTGAAACCCGAAACACCTCCTTTCATCATCGGTTTATTATCTCTATTTCTGTCAATCTGTAGTCCCACGAATAATCTCGCATTCCCTGTCGTAATAGTAAATTCGTTCTTTAGAACTTCAATTACCGAGTTGACTACATCTTTTGATTTTGCTGCAATCAATCCATCATCGACAAATAAATCTAAATAAACATCAAATCCAGTTACATTTCCGGAAAATACGCATCTATCTGCATCATTCTCAATCAAGTGAAATTTATTTAAAAAGGAAGTGAATTTTCTGTTCCAGCACCTGGACGCTTGCTTGAGGCCATATAAGGATTTTTGCAACTTACATATTAACTCTCCTTCACTCTCGCTGACAGACAAACCTTCTGGGATCTTCATATAGATCTCTTCCTTAAGATCTCCGTAGAGAAAGGCTGTTTTGACATCAAACTGAGTAAGTTCGAGGTCAAATTCTGCTACCATCGCTAGAAACACACGAAGAGAGTCGTATCTCACTACTGGTGAGAATGTTTCAGTGTAGTCGTTTCTTTGCTGTTGTAGAAAACCTCTGGCACACAAGCGTGCCTTGTATCGTCGAATATCACCTGATGGTGATCGCTGAACTTTGAATGTCCATTTTGAATCGATGGATTTTTGGTTCTCACTAATTGGGACAAGAATCCAGGTCTGATTGTTCCGATGCGCTTGAAGTTTATCTTCGATGGCTTTCATCCATTTTTCTGAGTCTTGGTCTCAAATAGCTTCTTGGAATGTAATTGGCTCATGGTGAATGGCAACGTTTGCCTCATATCTCACTGGAGAATTTAGTTTTGACCTACTCTAAGCTGACCTGTTCCTTCAGGATTTTGTTCGTTCTCAACTTCATCTTTGTTTTCGTGGATAACAGGAACCCCTCCCGCCTGCTCTTTATCTTCTGTTCCGTTTACTGCATCACCTGTCGTGTCATATTTTGTGAAGGGATCTAGACCACAGTCTGAAGAAGTTGGAGTTTTGGAATGCTTACATCCGACTTCTTCATTGAAGGTTACGTGTCGCGCTATAACGACATAATGAGTCCTGGTATCGTAAAGACGGTAGCTGGTTGTCTCACCTTCGTATCCGACCAATATTTTCTTGGACGCTTTGGCGTCCAGATTCGTCCTAAGCTCTTTTGTCACATGCGAGTACGCAGTTGATCCGAATATTCTGATATGTGACAACAAAGGTTTCTTTCCCGTCCATCCTTCGTATGGTGTGGAATTACGTATCTGACACTTAGCAGAGCGATTCAACAGATAGACAGCAGTATTGACTGCTTCTGCCCACAAGGTTTTAGGTAGATTCTTCGCAAGTAGCATCGAACAGGCACTCTCAACGATAGTGCGATTATCGCGTTCTGACCTGCCGTTCTGTTCAGGTGTATAGGGAGCCGTAGTTTCCAGTCGGATTCCCCCTTTGTTGAGATACTGCTTAAATTCGGTGTTGCAGTATTCTCTGCCGTTGTCCTCAAGGCCTTCATAGCCCGACCGAATTTGTTGGCAACCAGGCGTTTGAATTCTTTGAAGCGCTCCAAAACATCCGATTTATGTTTGAGAAAGTATACGTGGCGATGTCCAGTAGCATCATCCTTGAAAGTTGCGAAGAAACGATAGCCTCCAAGAGATTGCTGTGACATGGACCACATACGTCACTATGGAAAAATTCTCTAGGCTGCCAGTTTGTTTTCTTTTCATGTTTATTTAGGGGCAGACGATGTGACTTCCCGTACCGGCATGCCTCACAGAAATAATCAGCTATGTCCTTCAATTTTACCCCCTCCACTAGTTCTTTGGTGAACATTTCTCGCACTGACTGTTTGTTTACGTGACCCAGACGCTCGTGCCAGGTTCTCAAGTTGCTTGTTGATACGTTTGCTTCGTCATTCACTCTTATATAAAAGAACATTCTGCAGATCTCATTTTGTTGTTTAACCTCCTGAGCAACAATCTGATTTTCACGTTCAATTAAAACACATTTCACCTTTGAAACACACATCGAAATTCTTAGATTTACACACCCCAACAGAGAAAAGATTTTTACGTATTTTAGGAACGTATAGAACACTGTCTATTCGACCCTCGACCCAGTGACCATTGACGAGTTTTTCTATCAGCACTGTTCCCGAACCAAGGATTTCACACTCACCATCATCACCTAATGCGATAGATTCACCGTAGATTGGGCGAAAATTCATGAGCCACTCTCGTCGATACGTTATGTGCTTAGAAGCCCCGCTATCAGTGATCCATATGTCTTACATTTTTCTTCATGAGTTGAGTCACTTGCTCTGCTGTTGCCAGTGCACTTTTTCTGCGCATGCTGAGATCCTTTTTTCGATCTTCGCTCTGTTCTTCATCCGTGGCTACGAAAACACAATCCTGGGACCCGCTATCCTTTTCTCGGTTGTTGCGGCTGTTCTTTTGTTTTCGGCAATCACGAATAAAATGCCCTTTTTTGTGACAGTAAAAACACTCGACGTCGCTTTTGTCGCTATCAGTATGTTTACTCGAATCTTTCTGCTGCCCTTTTTTCGAGTTTGAAACCGACTTTTTCTTTTTCGCATGAAGACTGATAGCTGCTAAGGCACTGCTTGCATTGTCACTGACGGTCATCCGCCCCTCCTCCTTGATTAGGCGCTCCTGAAGATTTTGTACGGTTTGAGGTTCCGGACTCACACTATCCCAAGCCGTTACAAGGGCGTTAAACTTCGGTGGAAGGCTTCCGAGAATTTTAGCCATAAACGCGACATCCGATATGACTCCACCGACATCAGTCAACTGCCTCGCCATATTTTTCACTTTTGAAACATGTTGCATTACAGAATCACCTGGGTTCATTCGTTACTCATGAAACCTCTGGGTAAGCAGCAATTTGTCTGTCGCGAATTTTTGCTCATGAATATCACTTACTCCATTGGCTGAAAAGTCTTCGGCCTGACAATGAAAAAACGATATTTTGAATGAAAAATTGGCTTTATTCTTCGACATA
>JAUMHM010066440.1:0-14283 GCA_032362435.1 Melikaiella ostensackeni
CGTTCGATCATTTTGAACCGCATTCACAACTGGGTTTGGTTCTTTCATAGTTGTTCCCACGAGAAGCTAGGGAAAGGTATATATATATTGGTGAGAGATCCATAATCTTTGATTCCTTGCCATAGTATTAATAGCACATGTGTACGTCCATACTGAAACGACCCACTTTGTCGATTCCTGTTTCCGAGATGAGGTAAACGTACCAGTTTGTGAACGTGTAAGATATTCATAAATGATTGATCGGGAATAAAATAAATTTACTGCGTGTTCGAGATGTGAAATGAATTTTCATGTGAAACGTGTTCATTGTAGTTGTAAAAAATACTTTTATATGCTTCTTTGAAGGCTTTTATTATTTAATGTGAATTTTTTTTCGCAAGCTGTGTCGCTGCATGAGTTTGTGAACGCTCGATTTTTTTCTGCATCAGTTCGCGAACGATGGTTGCATCAGTTTGTGAA
Organism: Melikaiella ostensackeni; assembly: GCA_032362435.1. Classification (NCBI taxonomy): domain Eukaryota; kingdom Metazoa; phylum Arthropoda; class Insecta; order Hymenoptera; family Cynipidae; genus Melikaiella; species Melikaiella ostensackeni. Next base: position 460 of record JAUMHM010066440.1, read on the forward strand.
CGCTCAACTTCATTTCGAATTACTTTGTGAACCACGACTCATATCAACTTGAATGATGCATTAATGGAAACAATCACTTTATTATTCATAACTTTGCCATTTTTTCATAAATTAACTTCTTATAATAAATTTTATGAGTATATAAAATTTTTCAGTATTAGAAGGTGCAAGATTTTTATGAAAAGTGACCAGTTTTTCTCGAGCAAATCAATTAGAACATCAAAAATATTATTGAAGAATTATTGAAATCTGTATTTTCGTAATTATTCATTATCACATACGTGCATAACATTTTTTCAAGTATATTAAAAAGTTCTTGGAGGTAGTCTATTTTCATCAACTTTTTAGGTTATATTCTATAAAAAATAATATCAGAACCGAAGAATCGTTAATTAACTGATGAGTTGCTGAGTAAACTTGAAAACAGAGATAAAACACGGTAAAATTAATTTTTATACATGAATGTCCGCAAAGTGGTACATGCACGTACTTTATGTATCAGTTTGTAGACGGCTGTATTTAACAACAAATAATGAGATATCAAGACTTTTCAGCGACGTTTGTGTGAAATATAAACATCCTTGATTCATTGACACGTTTCTTTTCAAACTTCCCTTGTCTTTTGTGCGTTTCTCATGGATAAACGTAATTTAACTGTAAAATAATTTCTAGTAAGATAGAGACGATTTTATTGCTACCACCACGCTGACGATGACAGTAACATCAAAAACAGCGGTTTATTTAAAAATATCCAAAATTCGTATAGACAATTCACATCAATTTTGATGCTCATCTTTTAGGATAATGCTTATAATGATTATCGTAAGGTTTTTTGTCATTTGCTACATCAATGGATTAAAATATGAACAAGCGTACACAAACTGGTGCGTTTACCTTACTTTTGACATTAAACTCTATTGCTGTGCTTCATAGAGGACTGATTAAACCTAGGGACCTGTCAATAAAAATAACAAATTACAATCATGAATTTCAAAGCGAGCTCAGGTGCAACAGTTGAACGAAAAAGAATTAGTACAATAATGTGTATCACGAACTGCACTGAGTGAAAAGACAAGTCCTATATGGAGATGTTTCCTTAGGACATTCAAGGGTGATTTCAGGTGCTAATGCACAAATTGGTATTCAGAAGCGGTTTGTAATGCGATTTCAACGGTTTTTTTAAAGATAAAGCTAATAAAATTCCGCATGAATCGGTCAGGGCCGATTTTGAAAAAAGTTTTTTACTTTTCTCTATTTAATAACAAAAATGGAAAAAATTTTTTTAAAAAGAGTACCGGTTTTCAAGAAATGCTTGGATTCAATCCAAAATACCTACAATCAAATAAAGTAACTATCCAGGAAAGTTGTCTGATAGTTTAGAAATTGTTTAAAGATTTATTGAATTTGTTATGAACAAATGAGTGAGTGAAAGTGGATTCATGGGGATTGGCCATTATTCAAGGTAAAAACTTCAGTTTTCCAACATAACCAACTGTTAATTACTTATTTTTGAAGTTTTTCTTTATAAAACTCGATAGCGATCCACTATTGTTATTGTCATTAATAATTTTATAGACAATTTCTTGTCCCCTCATACAATTGTTAACAGAAACTTCTGTTTTTCTTAAGAAATATATAGAAAATTACCTAGATATAACACCTCGCTATCATTTGATAACAAACGATGATTTTTTAAACAAATGTTTAGATTTTGTTCAGTTGGACAGACACGTTATACACACTAAGTGATTTCTAGAAACATTGCTGTAGCTTCTGGAAGCAATGGTCTTTCTGCCTTTACAAAATCTGTTCTGAAACTAGTTATGTAAAGATCAGCGGAGAATAAGAGGTAATGCAGTAACTCAGTATTTCTGTCAATACGACAGCTTTTTCTGGTATTGTTTTCCCTGCATCTTTCAAAGTCTTTATTCTTAGCTTCCTCTGCCTCTTTTGATGATTGATCGATCGGAACAACGAGGGAGTCGATTATCTTGGAACCATGAATGAGAACTTTATGCATTGATGCAGGTATAAAGTACCAACTGTATTTTTGTACATACAAGTCTGCCGTTTTTAGAAAATGTTCGCGAAGCTTGTTTGTATCGACGGCTTTACCAGATGCTAGAACTTGTAACAGTAGGTGAAATTTTGCCAAATGTTTAACATCGAAGCCAACAATTTCGGAAATCGTCTCATAATTTTCGAAGAACTTTCTGGTTGTGTTTCCATCATTGGAAGAGCCAGTACCTTGTTTTAGGTTATCCACAATTAGTCCAAGTTGTTGACAGATATCTCTTTTTATTGGTTATTTTTTGGTATGGCGAACTTCTTTGTCTAAGTCTGTTTCACATGCCCAGGTTTAAATTAGCAACCGATAGCTAATTTTCAGTTCGCACTCCATTAACCTAATTCATGAATGTAAGAATTGTAATCCAAAGTTGAAGACCTCTTCAACTTCTTCTCTTTTCAGGACTTGCGTTAAATTATTCATCTCGCTTGGTTTTGCATGACAAATAGTACAATTCTCGGCAGATGATGTTCCAGTAAGATGTAGGCATATTTTGTCATCAAGCATTGTGCTAATTAGTTTATGTCCACAAAATAAACAAAACCATCAATTTCGACCTTGCTTGGTTTCAGTCTTTTCATTTGCTTGTCAATATTGCCAAATTCAAGCAAGATTTTTGATTTAGTTTCTTTAGCATACACAAACATTATTGGCACATAATTTTTTGGCGAACAAGGTCGAGGATTTTCTCAAATTACTGGCGATGATGGATCTGTTAAGCATTCAAGACGAAGAGGAACCACGAACATCAAAAAGAGACTTTCATCAGAATTTTCAGGATCTTCGAACAGTTGCTTGTGAAGGTTGAAGCCGGACGTGCCATCACCACCATATTTTGATATCAATTTTAAATGCTTCACGTTTTCAGCTTTCACGTCTTTAACTTTTGAGTCTCGCAGCTGTATGATCTGGAAAGTCTTGCAATCGAATAGTGATCCCTGTTTCTGTAATCTGTATTGCTGTACTTGGTGAATAACAATTGGTTTTTGCATTCGTAACCTGTTTGTGAGGAGGGAGGATATTTGCATTTTTGTCTTTCAAGAGATTTCCCAGAAGTTCGTACTTATGTTTTGTCAATTTTAAATAAACAAAGAGTGCAAGAGCCTCGTCATTAGTGAATAGAATTGCCTTCTTATTTTCGACTGCTGATTCAACATTCATAGTGTCATTTTCAGTACACTTTGTAATAATTTCAATCGCAGTCTTGTTGTCCAAAGTCTGTAAATTAGGAAACAAATCAACTCATCTCCAGAAACTAACTGTTTAATTGCCTCAATTCTTCTTCTTTTGGTTTTGTTAGAGCATTCTTCGAAGCTCTTTGTTTCTTGAATATGTGAGGAGAAGGCCTCCTCAGATGCTGAAAAATTTGATTCTAACCAGGTTTTATTTTGCCCAAGAAAGCTTCCTTCTCATTTTTTTACCTGCTAAAGATAGCTTTCATTTTCTGGAAAACGCTGGTATAAAACAATTGTTATTAAAAATGAAAATCTTTGATCGTCATATAAGCTCCCTAAAAGTTGAGAAATTAGTTATTTACACTCCATTACGTTGAAAAAAAAGTTTTTATCTTTGAAAATAGCGAGACGGTGCATTCGTTTATTAAGTTTGCTAAAGCAATCATCAGTTTTTATTGGATTAATGAATCTGATAATTTTGTGAAATTTTCGTATAATTTTTGGCCGATTCAATAGAAGAAACTTAATTTATTTCATCATAACTACCTACTATAGATAATTATTTATAAGTTTTGTTCATAAAATAACAATTTATCTATTATATTTCATGAGCTTAATTAGAGAACTGTTTTTTTCTATAATCTGTTCAAATTCAGTGCGCATCAATTCACGAATCACTGACAATCCCTATGAATCTATTTTCACTCACTTATTTGTTTATAACGAATTCAATAAATTTTTTAACGATTTCTACGTTACTATCCAACTTTCCTGGATAGTAACTCCATTGATTCTAGGTATTTTGGATTGAATCCAAGTATTTTTCTAAAACCGGTACTCCTTTAAGAAAATTTTTTTTTTCTATTTTTGTTATCAAATGAAAAAAATAATTTTTTTTATCAGCCCTGACCGATTTATGCGAATTTTTATTAGCTCTAATTTATCAAAAACGTTTGAATCGGTTCGCAAACCGGTTCTGAACATCAATTTGTCCAGAGAAATGTTTTCTGCCCCACTGTGGAGCGCCACTCGATTTTCACATGCAGAGAACCCCGATTAGACCATCATTTGTTGTTGATAATTTCGAATGGAAAGCGTTTCAATTTTTGAAAAAAATTTATTCAATGATTTTGAATTGAAAACGTTCCAATTCGAAATATTTTAGGGTAGGTAGGATTTTGGAAAAAGGACAATATTTGAATGGAATAAAAATTTTAAATGGTTAATATTAAAAGTGAAGAAATGTATACTCCAGAACTTTTGAAATTAACCTTAACGGAAAAATTATATTATTTCGCGAAAATATTATTTCGACAAAAAGAGATGGTGTGTATTACCCAATTAAATGGATTGGCAATTCCGAGGTTACATTTTTAATATTTATTCTTTCGCTCTTCCTTAATTTGCTGACAAAATATAAAACGGTAATTGAGATATTTTTTTAAATAATTGGCAGAAGAAAAGTAAAATACGATCTGAGTTTTTGAGGGGATACAGTAATATTTATGCAAAAAAATCCATTTTCTGCAGAAAACAACCAACATAACCTCAAATTAATGGAACAAGACATGGGATGGCACTCTTAGTGATTTTTCTATCAAATAATCTATTTCCCCCAGCAAACACCTAACATAACCTTGAAATAATGGAACTTGTGAGTTTTTGAAGGGACTTAGTGATTTTCCTATAAAGTAATTAATTTCTTCCTGAAAATATCTAACATAATCTCAAAATGATGGAACTTGCTAGGTTTCAAAGGGACATAGTGATTTTTATATAAAATAATCCATTTCCTGCCAAAACACCCAATATAATGCCAAAATGATGGAATTTGTGAGCTGAAAGGAATTCAGTGATTTTTCTAAGAAAGAATTCATTTCTCGCTAAAGACAACCCGGGACTCTGACCCCGGTGGCATTTGCAGAAATATCGGGTATGAGAGAGCATTTACGTCTATTGTCATTGTTCACTGTTTCCAAAAGAATCACTTCTGATTAACACCTGATTTTGACAGACTCCAAGGGAACCAGTTTTTCAGTAGAGCCGTAACATCATAGAACCCCTAGTATTTTCTGTGAGACATTGAATATTGATTTTTTTCAATTTGAAAAAGGTTCCAGAAAGTTCAGCATTTCAAACTTAGCTTCAAATTAATTAACATTTAACCATTTTCAATGTTAGATTTGTTGAGGGTTGGAATTTTAGTTGCAACTGTGAAAACCATTCTATGTCTACGGATGTCATGGGTGCATAATTCATACTTATTACCTTATCTTCAGAGTGGAGGTAACTTCCAATATTTTGAGCATTTCTTGTATGTATTTCGGATTCAAACTCGATACAACAGAACGAACTTTTTTGAAATTTTCCGCATAATATACTGCTGTAGCAACGTTTCTCATTGCGTTATGACCAGCTTTGGTGGCAACAGTAATCCAGGATTCATTTGGCGAAGAAGAGAAATTCGTTCAGAGCACTTCAAAATTTTGTTTTTACCTTTCCAATTAATTTATATATGTTGTAATACAGACGAATTGCTTCGGCAAAGCGATACAGGCCATGTACGACACATGTAATGTGCAATATTTCTGAAAAAGTTTTTTTAATTCATCACCAGAATTATCCATGTATGGTGCTGTATGAGATAAAAACAAAAAAACTCTATTGTGATGAATATCGTCAGGCCACAGCAACTGAATTGTATCGTGAAACAGATCAGCTATTGTTACATTATTTGCTGCACTAACTTCTTCGGAACTCAATAAATAACATTCTCTATATCAACTCTCATCTAACACTCCAACGATTAGGTTTGCCACTTTTCTACCACAAGAATCTGTAGTCTCATCAATTGATACCCAAATATATTATTGCCAATTTTGTTGTAAATTTCATTTGACGTCCGATCGTATAATTTGGGTACAAATGTTTTTCCTAAAGTGAATTCTACAGGAACGTCTTTACCAGTATATGTTAAAAGAAATTTCTTAATAAAAGGATTATTTACCTTTTTCATTGGGATATCAGCAGCCAGGAACATTTCAGCTAAATCTTTATTAAATTTATCTTGATCTTCGGATCTGCTGCAACGCCTTCTAAGTTTACAATTTTAGAGATTTTTATCAGCATTCAACATTTCAGAACTATCATTCAATGGTGATTCTGCTTTTCTTTCCTTCGGAACGGCTTCATAATTTTTGTTATGTGCTTTTGATTTTGAATGCCAATTTAGGTCCCTTGTTATTTTATAACAAACTTTTAGATTGCAATATATACATATTAATTCCTGGCTTTCAGGCAGCGATTTATAAAGATATTTGCAGTCTTCGACTCACCTGTTAAAAACATTACTATCTGAACATCCAGGAAGTTGATCGGACATTTGCACATTAATATTTTATATTTCCAGAAGAGTGTTTGAATGAATAAATGCAAAGAAGTTTGAAAAGAGCAAGAAAATTAATACAGCTAAATAATATCTTAACAGGTCAATATTATTAAAAATAAGAATGAAAATAGAATCTACCGCATTACATAGCAACGCATCAAGAACAAGTGATGGTCTAACCGGGGTTCTCCGTGTGTGAGAGCTGAATGGCGCTTGCCAGCTTACTTCATAGTGCCGCTAGTCCCCTTTCTACTTATGAAGCTTAAGAGACAGGCGGGGAACTGCAGCGGCGTAGCCTAGGGGGTGGCTTGGGGGGCTCAGACGCCCTCCCTTGCAATTTTAGAATCCTGTATACTAAGGTGTCAAAAATAAATTGTTTTGTTGTTATCTTCATTTCCTATCTTCTCTCACATTGTTTAAAAATAAAATTGCCGTTTTTTATAAATCAGATATATGAATGTCTGGGTTGGTGTGCAACGCGAAGGTACAAACAGGGTACTGGACAATTTCCGAGACCCAAATACGAACGATAACGGGGATAAATTGATTAGCTTATGCTGAAAAAAAGGCTTGTTTGTTATGAATACTTGGTTCAGACATAAAATGATCTAAATGTATACTTGGTGCAGAGACGAAAGACATAGTATTATTGACTTTGTTGTAGCGGATGAGAGACTGAGAGGGCTTGTAAGGGATACAAGGGTTATGAGAGGCTCTTAGTGCGAAACGGATCACCACCTCTTAGGTTCAAAAATTAGTCTAGGTCAAGGGTGGAGAAGAAGATCAACTAATAATAAGCCAAAGCAGACTGAATTGGGTAATAAAAAGGTAGGCGGTGCATGGATAATACTACGGTATAGCATCTTCAAGAGTGCATCTGAAGTGTGCGGTACTGTGGCTGTAGGAAGAAAGGCTGGAGATGCTCGGTGAAATGATGAAATCCGCTTGGCTGTTAACGCGAAAAAGCAAGCGTATTGGAGAATTTTAAATAGTGAAGGTCTTAACGAAGAGGAAGGGACTAGATTAGAAAATGATTATAGGGATAAAAACAGAAAAACCAAGATACTCTTAAAAGGAAGCAAGGAGGAAATCAAAGCAGGAGAAGATGAAAAAATGCAAAATGACTTTGAAGGAAATAAGAAATTATTTCAAAAGTGGATTGAGAAAATTGGAGAAGGAAGTACTAGCACATAGGTAGTCGGAATTAACAATGCTGATGGTGAGATGTTATGGGATTCGGACAAAGTGAAAGACTGTATGAGAGTTTTTCCAAGAAATTGTATGGAGGTCAAGCTATTGAGTATAACGACTTCCACATTGAAGAGGATACGTTAGACAATCTCGTTGCAGGTAGCGGAAGAACAATCAATATCGACGACATTATATACGTGATTAATAAACTAAAGAATGGTCATGCTGCTGGTATGGATGGTATCATCGCCGAACAGCTTAAGAGCGGTGGCGGATATTTTTGTGGCTGAGCGAATTTATGAATACGCTTGCTGTGCATGATTTCAAATGATTGGAGAAAGGCGATTATCGTCCCTATCTACGAGGGAAAGTGTGATGAAGGCGCATGTACTAATTATGGGGCGGTAAGTCTGCTAAGCATCGTGGGCAAAATATTTACCAAAATATTAACTGAGAAGGTTATGGGAATAGCTAAGGAAAGGATCTGGGAAACCTAAAGGGGATTTATGCAAAGAAGATCATGTGCGGATCAGATATTTAGCTGGAGGCAGATCATAGAAGAAAGTTTGGGAGTAAACAAAAGAGTTTTCTGTTCATTTGTTGATCTGGAAAAAGCTTCCGACAAGATGAATAGATCTAAATTTTGTGAAGTCCTAAAAGAGTGTGGAGTGAATGGTTGGCTTCTAAGAGCAATATAAGCAATATATAATGGTAGTAAAGCAAGTGTAAGAGTGAATGGACAACTGAGCAATTGGTTTGATATGAAGCAGGGCGTTAGGCAAGGATGCGTTATGTCCTCCTGGATGTTTAATATATACATGGACAAATGTCTGAGAATGGCCGTCATAGAGGAAGAAGGTGTTGATCAAGGGACAGTGAAAGTACGTGGACTGGCGTCTGCAGATGATAAGATTGTTACGGCAGATTCAGTCGACGATTTGCAGAGAATGATGAGCAGACTGGATACCAGCATGTCTTAAGAGTAACGCGAATGAAACAAATGTTATCGTGTTTGAAAAAAGAGGTGAGAAAACAGTATGCGACATTGCCTCAAACGAAGAGAGGATAGAACAAGCTGATGAGTTCGTGTATCTTGGAAGTTTATTCAGTGTTGACGGAAAGATGGATGCAGAGGTATTCAGACGTATGAACGAGGGTAGAGAGATTATCGGAAGTGTAGAAGCTATTACTAGAAGTAAAAAAGAAACGAATAAAGCTAAAATTTCAATATATAACTCTGTGCTTGCACCCACAATGTTGTATGGTAGCGAAACTTGGACGTATCAAGAAAATGATAGAAGCAAAGTGAACGCGGTTGGCATGCAGTTTCTGCGGAATATGTGCGGTAAAACGCTGATGGACATTGTCAGTAATAAGTGGGTCCTTGAAAAATGTGGTGTAGAAGAAACATAGTTTGACCAGAGTTGAAGAAATTTGCTGAGATGGTTTGATCCTGTTGAAAGAATTAGTGAAGGACGTTTAACGAATTTAGTGTATTTAGGTAAAGTGAGTGGTAACGTTCCCAGAAGTAGATCGAAGGAAGAACGGTTGGAATGTGCGAATGAGGCGCTGAAGCGGAGGGATATCAGAAGTCGTAGAAACATAAGAGCGTGTATGAAACGATGTATGGATGTAACGGAAGCAAAAGATGTATGCAACGATAGGGTCGTATGGAGAACAATTGTTTATAACGAGCAGAGTGATGCCTGAAACGAAAGATTTTGAAGAGATTTTTTTAGTGGATTAGTATAATGGCTTTGTGAATCTCCGCACCTGGGGTGATTGCTAGAGAGATTGATCAGCGACCCGTGTTGGAGCGGTGTTGTGGGATAAGTGTGTCATTTAAATAAATAACACGCCACTTCTAGATTGATCTAAAACTCACCCCTTCTCCTACACATCCGTTACTTACCCATACTATATAAAGTCCTTGATGCCCGGTAGTATAGCAAGGCTAGAACCGAAAAATTTATGCTTACCGCAGAAGAGATTTGGCCTGATGGTGTAATAGAATAATAATGAAAATAATTAAGAATTTGAAGATTGAAATGAAATTTTTACTATTGAAAAGTTTTTAATATACAACGAAAGTGATATCAATAAATTTTTGTTGATAAGGATGTTATAACTCATTACTGTCTTCTCTTATGCAGTTCCGTGCATTTGAAGAATGTAAAGAGCGAAGCGACATTTTTACAGTTAAATTTTTTAATATACCATAAAACTGATATAAATAAATTTTCTTTGATAAGTTTGTTATTACTCATAACTGACTCCTTTTATGCAATTTTGTGCATTAAAAAAATTTAAAGAGTGAAATGACATTTTTACAATCAAACCGTTTTTAGTGTACTATAAAAGTGATTTAATGGCATCCTGGTGCCTATCAAAAGTAGAGTTGCCAGAAGGGTTAACATGTATTACTTACGTCTATTAAGAAAAGAATTTCTAGAAATAGAAGCAATACCCTCGCTATCTATACAAAATGGTAGTGAGAGGGAAATACACTAAGAATATTAATATATTCTTTACAATAGTCTTTTTCTTATAGATTTGTATTTATAAATATTTAGAACATACAATATAACTTGATTTGTATGAATTTACATAACACACGATGAATTGATATTTGCAAAAATAAATGAATAAATCAGCTAAATAGAATAATTTACTATGACACCAAGAAAGTTTGTCTCTGAATTTGCAGAAATACTTCTAAAAGAAGATAACAGGTCTCAAGAACATGTGGTTTTTTACGAGCACTACACTCTTTCAGCATTTTAGAGAGACGTTTCTGGTTTGTGTTAATAGCATATATCAGTACCTATATTTCGTGACCCGACGTGCATCAGTTGTCATTTTGACGAGCCAGAGTTTCGGAAAGCTTTTTGAACAATATTGACTTTTATGGGTTTCCACTTTTGGGTCAGCGTTTAAAAACTTGGAACGTTAAAATAAAAATAGTCAAATCTGAGTGTCTTAACAAATTTTTTTACCGATATTATAATAAAGTAATAAAAATGAACAAACTTATTGACGGTAAGAACTTAGTGCTTAGCGATTTGTGATTTTGGCGTTTATTTTTAAACAGGAAGAAAAGGATAATTTCTTTGTGTACAATGGATTAACAGACGAAAAACAACAAGATAAGTTCATCAGAAACACTTTTTACATTCCGGTTATTTTCCTAATGAATTTGCAGAGTTAGAGTGGAATATGGGATTGAGCATCAATGAGATGTTTTTTGGGAAAGATTTATGTAATCAGCAACAGAATAGGTGTTTAACTTCATGAATCTCAAAAACAGTAGAAAATAAAAAAATTTCCAAAAAGTCTTAAAAGATCCACTTATATGAAAAGGATAAACTTAGTTTTTTCTAAAAAATTAATTTTAAGACTCAATCTAAGATTCTAATTGAATTAGAAAAAGACTCTCACACAGATTTTTCAGAACATACTTTACTCATTTGGAAGAATTTTTGTGCAATTTTCTGTTACACAAGATGACTTTGTCAAAGTTTATGCTCTTAAAAGTTTTTCTCTCAAATTTAACAAACAGAGACACAAAGCCATAATCTTTTTTCCGTTCAGTTAAGATACAATTCTTGGTCTACACTACAACTTTAAGTCGTTTTTGTTATCTTTCAAAGTCCCTGAATAGGCGAGTGATTAACTTTTTGAGAGTACTCATGAATGGGCTTATTCAGATATTGTATGAGTACTAATAGTTTCAGAAATTTCAAGTTCTCTACAAAAGTTAGATTAAGTTAGTGAAAAAAAATCGCTAAAGAACGAAACAAACTTCGCTGTAAAGGTAATTTTATTAGGCACAAATTCTCCATTCATGGTTCATCATAGGTTCCGTCTGATACCTGTAACTTGTGGAAAATGAAAAAAAAAGAAAAGTTGTATGAAACGGATATTCACTTGGGAAATTCACTTATGAAAAATACATTGTTACTCATCTTGAATTTCAGGACGGCAAGACACTTCATTTTAAATATTAGACTGCAGCCAACTTAGGCGACATAAAGTGGAATGACCCAATGACGATTTCGAATTTCAGAATTTTTTTTCGACCGACCCTTATAAATATTTATCATTTGTATTAACAAATTATATTAAAAATTGCGTTATATGTTATATTGCGTTATATTTCTATGCAGAAAATTTCTTTTTTTCCACAAAAGCTGACTTAAATGACTTCATGATGTTATCTAGCTGGAAAGGTTTATTCCAAGTCAAGAATTCCGATTTTTAATAACAAGTTATGTGCATAATTGCTCAATATTCATGATTTGATAGAAACAAAACTTTTTTAATCATTGGCATTGCGTTTATGAATGAAGATCTTTCGAAAGAGTGTTAAAGAAGAACTTTCTCTATTTTAGTACTTTCTTTCAAAATTCTTCGACAGCGAAAACAAAGGTATACGACTATAAAGAAAGATTTTACATGATTTGTTAATGACGATTGGAATTTCGTAACGAAAGTAAACCTTCTCGTAGGCTTTACTAGAAAAAGAATTTTAGCTGCATACGCAAACGAATGTGATGCCATTGTTTTACTAACTTGCTGATAAAAAATATGATTAAATTTTAGACTAACTTACCGCGCCCAAACATAAAAAAAAGTAGAAGAAATAATTCCTTATAGCCAATTATTTAATTGGTTTAAATTTCATTTATATGCCGTTGAATTATTTGAATTTTTTAAAATTATCTCAAGCTTTAGCAGAGCTTTCTATCACAATTCGGAGCTAAGATCATATCCTCCGCTCTAATTAACTCTGGTAGCTGGAATTATTAAGATTTTGAAATTTTCTCGTTACCTACCGTTAAAGAAAATATCAAGGTAGCATCATGATTTTTTTGACTCGTTTCGACTCACTCTTCAACAAAATGAAATAAGGCAAAGATCACTGTCGTGAAATTTGCGTTGTTGAACGTGTTCTTGTACCTCCGTCAAACCATAATTTTTTTATAATTAACATATGAGGAACCATGAATGTAGAATTTTTGCCCAATAAAATGACCCTCACAAAGAAGTTTTTTTCGTTCTTTAGCGATTTTTTTTCACTGACTTAGTCAAACTTTTGTAAAGAGGTCAACATTTTTGAAACCTATAATACAGTGATGCACATTTTCCTCTCTCCTGCAAAGTTGGGCAAGGCGAATCCCCTCTCGATTGAATAATGTCGCGTCACGATTTGAACACCCCTGCCCTGTGTTTTCTTATTTTATCCTAAACTGTTTAAAAAAAATACCTAACAAAATTGCATTTCAATTGAATATAAAGCAATCTAAAAAATGAGTTTTCATTCAACAACATTATTTTCCTTATTACTGAGCATTGTCAAATTTTAAGCTCAACGAAAACAATGCAGTAATGTTAGAAAAAATTCGAGCCGAATTTCGTGCAGGTAATAATTTCAAACATCTAAATTTAGTGTAAATGTTCTTCTTATTTATATCATCATTTATATCATCATTCTTATTTATATCATCATAAGCGTGAATTACTAGGTGGCATGGGGGTTAAAATATCATATTTTCCATTTTCCGCTTTCCTATATTGTATCAAGAGATTTGATTTACAGAATGATCCAAAGAATTGCGTGTTAAATTTTCAAAGTGCACAACACCATATTTCAAACCCCATAAAGGGTAGTTTTTCACGCTTAGGAGAAGTATTTTTGGTTTAAACTTTGTTTGCAAATGAGAGGAAAATACGCGTTTATTATTTTACTAAATAAAACAAGTTTAGGCGGTGTTTGATTGAAAAAAAACTCAGTTTTTCTTAGGCGCCTTTATGCATATGTGACGAGCGCCGAAGAAAGGGGGTTTACTCTAAGAAAATCGAAATCGAGGTTTTTACACCTTTCGATAGTTTTTGTGTTGCTCTTTTTAATGAAACCATTGAAAAAAATTTCCGAGCGTTATTATTGCTAATAATTGAGTTGTTAGGTACCCGAGAAATCGGGCTTTCGCTCGAGAGCTCGA
>JAUMHM010066450.1:0-14283 GCA_032362435.1 Melikaiella ostensackeni
TGACCTTCAGTTTTCGATACTCAAAGAGTGTACCAAAGGCCAATCCAATAGATTCATCCTTTCGAAAGTTATCGTGCACACAAACAGACAGACATACAGACATACATACAGACACACATTCGTAAAAACCTGTTTTTCGGGTTTAGGAGGTCTCAAAACGTGGACATTTGACAAAAACGGGGGGAGGGGGTCAAATTTTACACAAATCTAATACTTTCTCTGATGAAAATGTAAAAAACAACACTTCTTTAACTCTAAAAATGCAACGACCACTAACGAGGAGTCTAGAAATTTCGGTAAATAGATGAATTAAAAGCTTGAACCCTCAACTTTGACCGTTACTTAAAGAAAATAATAGGACGTTACATTTGACATTTTTTCAACATCTTTTTTTTTAAGAAATTATGGCAAATTTTTTTTGAAATGCTGTATTTTTCCAACTACATAACTGAGATACTTAAATTTTTTATTTTGATACTGGTGAGGGATTTTCCACTCCTTCAAAACCCGCAGAAAAACTTCGGAAATGTTAAAAATTAATAATATTGCGGCAATTTTTCTGAAAATCAAAAATTTACATTTCTTAAAAAATACGCGTGATGCGAAAAGAGTTTACACAGAAAGTTTGTTCCTCTTTAAGAGATCTAAAAAAAGTCTTTCGAAGAAGTTTTTGTCTACTGTTGTTTTTTGTCTCTTTAGATAAGTGTGGGGTATCGTTTTTCACGATTTCTAAAAGATAATATCATTAGACATGGACACATTAATCTTTTGTCACTTTATTTTTGCAAAATTTTCGAAAATTATTGTCTTTTTGAATACCCTACAAAAATTTTTTGCGAAAAATTTGTAGGTATTTTAAAGGGGAATAACTTTTCTTGATTAACTTTTCTTGTATCTCGCGTATTTTTTCAAGAAGATTAGTATTTTTGGTCTTCAAAAAATCACCATCATTTTGTAAGTTTTCGACATTTTTAAAATTTATTGTATATTTCAGAAGAGTTAGAAATCCTTCACTAAAATCAAAGAAGGAAAGTTGAATGTCTTAATTTGTCGTAAAAATGTTGTTTTCCTTCATTATAAAAAAAAAGAAGTTTAAATTGTTGGCACCTGGTCTAAAAAGTGTTTTAATACCAAAATGATCCTTACACATCGAATTTCATGATTTTGAAACAATTACAGCAAAATTTAAGTCCTATTATTTTCTTTTAGTAAGAGTTGAAGTTTGTAGTTCAAGCTTCCATCCCAGCCATTCCCCAAAATTTGTTGACTTCACGTTAGTGTTTTATACGTTTTTAGAGTCAAAAAAGTGTTTTTTTTTTTGGTACATTTTACCCCGTTCTTATTTTCAATATATTTCAAGAACGCTGAGTGCTAGAATTAATTTGTTTTGCAGGTTTCTTCTGCTTTTGAAAATGAAGAAAATCACCTATCATTTGTTTAAAAAAGTTGATTGTTTCTTTTAATATCATGTTTTCCGTGAAATCTTAATTTTCTGTGTTTCTCTTCGTTCTTTGTGACTATCTTTAGAACCGTTGAAACTATCGGAAAGTTAAGATTTCAGTTGGATTAAGCGTTTAAAAACGCATCGAGATCATGTCTTACATGTTCCTTAAAATATCTATATCATTTCGCACAATAATTAAGAAAATTCTCATAGAAAAATTAAGCTCTTTACTAGTGTTATAAGTTGTATCACTATTTTTTTCTTAGTTTTCAACTAAATAAATATAACCAAATAAAAAATAAACATTCGACTCGTGAGCAGAAATAAAAGTTTGCAATATACAATTCTTTGAGATATAATTGCTGTCCTTGATACCATTCGGTATTTAAAAAAGTATTTTTTCATCATTTTAAACAGTGCGTGGTATGGAGTTTGTAATTATCTTAATTTCATAAAAATACATTTCAGGGTCATTCCATTTTATTTCATCAAATTCGCTTGCGGCAAACGAATTGATTAATTCAGTTTATGTATTTTTATTAAAAAATTTCATTAAGAGAATGCAAAAGTACAGAAAAATGACACATTTTTACACATTATAGAATAGAGGAAACCTCAAATTCTACAACGTAAAATCTAACTGAATCAAATCAGACGTATTCAACACTCATTAAAATTTTCTTTTATATGAGAAAGAGTAAATTTATTGTAAAATAATAAATGAAAATTGTGTTTTAACCTAAAATATAACCATTCTCCAGCGCTTTCATAGACTTATTAAAATTATTGTGCTTAGCTTTTTAAAATTAAAACTTACTTCATAAAATTCATTTTGAACCAGACTTTTCATAGTCCCAACTTATTTTTTCAGTTTTGATGCTGAAATATGAGAATTTTGGTTTTTAAATTCGACACCTTGAAGGCTTATGTTCATTTTCGCGGATGAATAGCTCGTAGGGAGATAAAAGGAAGAATAGAATTATTGCGGGCTATTTTGAAAATCGATATTTTGGTAGAAAGAGGCTCGGACCAACACGAAATCTTCAGGCAAATAAAATGAAGACCTGATTTACATATTCTGTGAATCCTGAATTTTTTCAATCCTCTCCCTACAAGTTATTTATCGGCGAAATTGAACAAAACCTCCAAAGTGCCAAATTTCAAAACGAAAATTCTCATAATTCAGCATCAAAACTTGAAAAAAGGGCTAAAGCTATAAGAAAATCTGGTCAAAAATGAGCCCTATGGGGTAAGTTTTCAATTTAAAAATGGAACACAACCATTTTAATAGGACTATGAATGTGCTGAAAAATGGCTACATTTTAGTAGTTGTTAAAACACAATTTTCATTCATTATATCACAATAAAGTTACTTTTGCGAAATAAAATGAAATGACACTTCAATTAGTCGAAATTACCAAATCATCTCAAGAAATCTTTCCTTGGTACTAAATGGTTCCATGTCAAGTCGCATGCGGCTGTCTCCCTTTCGGCATGTCACCCTTGCAGCATGTCTCCTCTGTGACAAGTCTCCCCTGAGACATGTCTCCCTTGTAACATGTCACTCTTGTGTTATGTCTCCTCTTCGACAAGTCTCCCTAGAGGCATGTCTCCACTGTGACAAGTCTTCCCTGTGACATGTCTTCCTTGTGGCATCTCACACTTGCGGTATGTCTAACCTACGACTAGTCTCCCTTGAGACATGTCTCCCTTGCAGTACATCATCCTTGCTTCATGTCTCCTCTGCAATAAGACTCCCCTCAAGCATGTCTGCTTTTTGGCAAGTCATCTCTAAGTCATATCTCCCTTGTGGCACGTCACTCTTGCACTATGTCTCCTCTGCAATAAGTCTTCCCTGAAGCATGTCTCCTCTTCGATAAGTCTTCTCTGAAGCATGTCTCCTCTGCGATAAATCTCCCTGGAGACATGTCTCTCTCGTGACTAATCTTCCTGAGACATGTCCCACTAGTGAAATGTCTTATCTGCCACAGGTCTCCTCTGAGACATGTCTCCCTTGCAGCATGCCACCCTTTCTTTATGTCTCCTCTTAAACAAGCCTTTCCTAAAACATGTCTTTCTTGCGGCATTTTACACATACGGTAAGTCTCATTTGCACGAAATCTCCCATGAGGCATGTCTTCTCTGTGACAAGTCTTCCCTCAGGCATTTCTCCCTTGCGGCATGTCATTGTTGCAGTATGTCTCCTATGCGGCATGTCATTGTTGCAGTATATTTCCTATGCGGCAAGTTTCCCTGCCGCATGTCTCGCCTGCAGCCTCCCTGTGGCATCTCTACCCCTAGAAATATTTTAAGTCTTCCTACAAAGTGGCAAAAGTGCGGCAACTCTCCCAGACTCAATTGCCACATCTGCAGTTTGCCTCCCCAGGAGAAAGTCACCCTTTCCCCAAGACCTTTGACGCAAGAGATGTCGCAAAGGAGACATGCCACAGTGAAGTCATGCTGTAAAGAAGGTATGCGGCAGGGGAGAATCATCGCAGGGGAGACTTGTCGCCTAGGTTACATGCCGCAAGGGTGACATGTCGCAGGTGACACATGCTGAAAAGAAGACTTATCGCAGAGGAGACATGCTTCAAGGGTGACATGCTGCAAGGATGACATGCCGCAATGGTGTTATGCCACAGGAAAGATATACTGCAGGGAAGACATGCTGCAAGGGAGACATGCTTATAGAGGAGAGTTGCTGCAGGAAAGACACACTTCAGGTAAGACATTCATCAAGGGTGACATGCCTAAGGGGAGACTTGTTGCAGAGAAGACATGCTGCAAGGGTGACAAGCCGCAGGGAAGACATGCTGCAGGAAAAACTTACCGCAGGGGAGACTTGTCGCAGGAGATACATGCCGCAAGGGAGACATGCTGTATGCGACTTGATATGGACCCATATTAATTTATAATCTGCCCTTGAAGGGCAGTAATTTAGCTTAAGCCCAGAAAAATAATTCTTCATCCCAAGATAAACTCCCCTTGTCAACATTTACGCGAAGCAGGGGATATAAAAACTCGCCCTAATCCTCCTTATCTGAAGAATTTAGTGGAAAGAAAATAGATAGAACAAAACCTTTTCCTTTCCAAGTGCCACCAAAATGGCAGAACGAATTAAAGTTGAAGATAGGGTCGAAAAGGTGGATAGCCAGTTCGGGTTAGTCTCACAGTAAACCCCGAGATATCAAAATGATCCACATTTGCGTATCAGAAATTAATTTTTACACAACTTCATGCAAATCTGTCGAGAGGCAGTTGTAATATTTTCTATTGAAAGTCGTGGGTTAGTCATGACCGATGACTTAGTACAACTTTCAACTAAGTAGTTGAATTTTCAACCAAAAAGTTGAATTTTCAGCTAAGAACATTAATTTTCTCCCAAAAAGACGAGTTTTCAGAAAATACTTGAACTCTTAACCAAATAGTTGATATTTCAACCAAAAAGAAGATAAATTTTCAACAAAGTAGTTGAATCATCAACCAAAATAGATTAATTTTCAAACAGACAGTTGCATTTTTAACTAAAAAATATGAAAATTCTACCAATAGAAGTGAATGATGAAACCAAAAACACGAATTTTGAAAAAAACTGCAGACTTTCCAACAAAAAATGATTTTCAAAAAAAAAATTATTTTCAACCAATAAGATTAATTTCCTGTCGAAAAAGAAGAATTTTCAACAAAGAGTCGAATTTTCAACCAAGTAAAAACGCATTGTTCAACAAAATATTTAAGTTTTTAGCTAAATAGATGAATCTCCAATAAAGAGAATTAATTTTAAACAAAGTTGTTACTTTTAACCAAGTAGTTGAATTTCCAATCAAAAAAGATGAATTTTCAAAAAGAAGTTGAATCCTCAGCCAAGACGGATGAATTTTTCCCTAAAAAGATTAATTTTTAAACAAGAAGAATAATTTTTTCGAAAAAAGACGATTTTCAAAAAAATATATGATATTTCAACTAGAAAAGATATATTTTAAACAAAAAATGGAATACTTAAGTTTTCAGAGATGAATTTTCAACTAAAATGATGAATCTTTAACTGGAATAGTTAAATTTTTGGTTAAAAAAATTAATTTTTTTACAAAAAGAAACAAGTTTTCATCAAAATAGTCAAATTTTCATGGAAGAGATGAATTCATAACAATCAAATTTTCAACCAAATTATACATTTTTTACCCAAAAAGATTAATTCTTAACAAAAAATAAAATGGTAGACTCACCATGTAAAAAGAATTAAAGAATTAACTGTCAACCAAAAATAGTTAGTTGGATTTTTTGATTATATTCTATTAATTCAGTTAACATTTCCAACCAAATAAGATCTCAATTTTAAATCAATAACAATTGAAGTCAACCAAAGACGACGAATTTTCAAACAATAGTTAAATTCTCAACCAAACAGTTGCACTTTTAACTATTTTTCAGTCAAGAGAGGAGAAAAATTTCAAACAAATTGTTGAAGTTTCAAGCTCAAAAGATTCATTTTCTACAAAACACTTGAATTTCTAATCAAAAAAGAATGGCTTTCTAACATACCTTAAATTGGGGCTAAGCGGCGCATGTGGGTGGAAGTGGCGCACCCTTGATTCTGCATTTCTGAATGCAATATTTGCTTCTTCTAGGTAAAAAATTTAAAGGCTCACAACTAACAATTGTAAAACTTTAACTGCAAAACCTAGGAGAAGTGTCATATGTCATTAAAGTGAATATATCACATATATATCACATATAAGTGAATATGTCATATTAACAAATTAAAATATATAATTTAAAAAATAAAAAGCAGGCTTGATTTCAAGCAAATCTACGAAAAAGAAAACGTTATACCTCTCATACGTCCGAAGTTACAGCATGTTGAAAATACCCATTTTTATGAAAGTTCGTTAAAGAGTAATTTCTCTTTTAAATACTCGGGTTTCTGCTGCAAGTTGTTTTAAAAGATGTTTTTATAATGACAAAAGTACATCCAATAATATACGAACCTGAAAAACTTCAATAATTCCTGAAATATATCTATGAAAATCGAGGGCACCAACTAATTTAAAACTAATTAAAAAATTAAAACTAATTTTTTTTCGCTAAGTTTTCAGATAAATATAACTTCCGAAGGCTGTATCTTCTGAACTATATAAGATAAATAATTTTTTTTTTTAGTTTTACGGAGAATTTGATGCACTTCAATTTCTCGTCAGACAAATTTAAAGTAATATGCTCTGAAGTAAAAAAATATTTTAAAAATTGATTGAAACTTCAATTTTGCCCACTTTTTCCATCACTTTAATGGGTCGCAGATGTTCAAAGGTGTTTAACGTTTAGATAATTTTTTTCGATGCCAAACTACAGGGTTTAAGCAACAAAAGCATCACTTTGGAGTTATTTTTACGAAAATATACACAATAACCTGAAAGTAAAAATTTTAAAAAAAGTTTATTCGATAATCCCTCCATTGATTTCTTTCTTTTTGGTCTCAAAATAATCGTGAGGCATCACTGGAATGATTTCAGGAGAAAAACGAGAGGTGCAAGTTTACATTAAAAAGTTGTTCCTCTTTGAAAGATCTACAAGAAGGTCATTCACCACAATTCAGGATTTTCCACTGTTTTCGAAATATATAGTATGCACATATATCAAATGAGAATTTTTGACTTTCAGAAAAATCGCTGTCATTTTGTTATTTTTCAACATTTTTCAATTTTTCCTGTGTATTTTTAAAGAGTAAGAAATTCCTCACTAGAATCAAATTAAGAAAGTTGAATATCCTCAATAGTTTTGAGAATATAGCGATTTAAAGAAAGTATTGCATCATTATTTTCAAAAAACAGTTAAATGTTGGCATCTAGTCTAAAAACTGTTTTAATATCAAAAGGATCCTACACATCGAATTTCATGCTTTTGTAACAATTATAGCCAAAAAGTCCTGTTATTTTCTATTAGTAAGTATCAAAGTTGAGGGCTCAAGCTTTCATTTCAGCCACTTCTCAAAATTTTTTGACTTTACGTTAGTGTTTTATGTATTTTTAGACACAAAGAAGTGTTTTTTGACATTTTACCCCATCCTTGTTCTCACCATACTTCAAGAACGTAAATGCTAGAATAAATTAATTTTTTTAGTTTTTTCTGCTTTTAAAAAGCGATGAAAATCGCCTATCGTTTGTTTAAAAAAGTTAATTATTTCTTTCAATATCATGTTTACCGTGAAATCCTAACTTTTCGTGTTCTTTTTCGTTCTTTGTGACTATCTCAAGAACTGTTAGGACTGTCGGGAAATTGAGATGGTCGTCGGATTCAGCGTTGATAAACGCATCTAGGTCATGTCTTGCATGTTCTGAAAAAATGATCTATATCATTTTGCACAATGATTGAAAAATTCTCATAAAAAAATCAAGTTGCAAATATCTTTTCAATAAAAACTGCTGGAAACAAACGGAGGCCAAATTCGAATTCAGTGCAAAAAAGTACTTCGAAAATTATGTGTTTTATTCCACAGATAATTAAGTGACATTTTGTTAACCAGTGTTATAAGTTGTATTTTACTATGTTTTCTTAGTTTTGAAATAAATATAATTGCTATCCTCAATGCCACTCGGTATTCAAAAAACTATTTCTTTTATCATTTTGAACAGTTCGTAGTATGGAGTTTGCGATTACTTTTATTTCATAAAAATACATTTCAGGGTCATTCCATTTTATTCCACCAAATCTTGTTGCGGCAAACAAATTGATTAAATTGAATTTCATTTTCTAAATGCAAAGTCACAGATAAATGACACATTTTTGTGCATTATACGATAGAAAAAACTCTAATTTCTACAACGTAAAATTAAACTGAATCAAATAAGACGTATTCAACAGTCTTTTAAATTTTATTTAATATGAGCAAAAGTAAATTTATTGTTAAATATGCATGAAAATTGTATTTTAACAACAACTAAAATATAACAATTTTTCTGCACTTTTACAGGCTCATTAAAATTGTTGTGTAGTTTTTAAAACTTGAAATTTACTTCATAAAATTCATTTTGTATCAGACTTTTCATAGTTTCAGCACCAACTTTTGAAATAAAACGCCCAAAAGGACGGATGACATAGAATTGAGGAGCAACAGGGAACGCATGAATATTAATCGAAAATATGAAAACCTTGGGGAATGTTAGGAAACACCCAATACACAGTATTCTGAGTTCAGTTCCAGCATCACACTGTTGAAAATTTCCGTTGTAACTTTACATTGAATGTATTGGAAGTTTATTTCCGAGACGCAAGGTAGTGTTTCAATACATGATATTGTAGTTTTCAAATGGTGGTATTGTAATATTGCCATACATGTAGTGTAAAATTGCTATACATGTAATGTAATGTTGCGGAAGGAAGTTTTTAAAAAAAAATCGCAATTCGCAGACACGGAGAATCGAACTCTAACCGCCAGCCTCTACGTCAAATGCGTTACGCACTATACTAGCAAGGCACATTTCTCATCTCACCTAAATAGAGGGTCACTCATCCGCTAGACGGGTTGAAGTGAGTGTAAGGAAAAAATACAGCACCGGTATTGTAACATCACAGTAAATCCCAGAGATATTTGTTATCTGAAGTTAGATAAAAACGTTGCAAACAATTGACAACTACAATTTTCCGACATCGGATAATTTTTATCGGAAGGGAAATTCACAATCGCATTCATAACTGTATATGTAGGTGTCAATTGTTTACAACGTTTTTATCTAACTTAAGATAAAAAGTATCCCTTGGGTTTACTGTGGTGGAATTGTAATACTTGTATAGTAACCGGCACGTATACATCGAAATTACAATACACGTATTGCAATTTCACCCTTCAATACCGGTATTGTAATTTTACCTTACACTTGTATTGTAAAAGTTTTGTTAAATCCAAAACATTTTTAACAGTGTAGTATTCAATTCATCCGGCTGAGTTAAGTCGACTCTTTCCCAATCATCCAAGTCGGGTGTAAAAAAGGTGACTAAAAAGTGATTTGAAAAACCATAAAAAGTTGTAATAACGTTATTAAGACTTCATATTTTTATAATTAGATAAGTATTTTGGTTTTTTCCATCATGTTGTAAAAAAATATCAATAAAAACAAAACTTTTTCGCAATTTTCGAAGTTACTCTTGTGTTTCGGATTCATATTCTAGATCTCAAGTGACTGTCTTTTATTATTCTAGTCGTAACTTTACCTGCATTTTCAGACCTGTAAAGGAATTCTTTATTTATTACAGGGATTCCTTGGAAGCCTGTATTGATTCTGCCTCATTTCAACGTTTTAATAAACAATCTTGAAACTGTTTTTACTGGCTTCTTCCCTAACCCCTATTTTATTTCAGGGAAAAAATTAGGATTAGCTTTTATAATTTATAGATGCGTAATTTCACTTTAAGACGCTACAGAAGCAATATCGCGTTTTAAATAAAGAATAAAAAGTGCACCGCTTTCCCCACCTATGCACCGCTTAGCTCCGCTTACGGTAATTGTTGAATCTACAACAAACTATTTACATTTTTAACCAACCAATTTTTCTATATTGAGCTATAAATCTCTATGGCTCTGAAAATTTTTTTTTTTCACTTTCAAAAAGTGTTTCATTAGATTTTCTTAGTTCAAGTGATCACCGAAACTTAATGATTCATCGTTAAAAAGAAATATAGAAAATTTCTTTGAACGCTCAGGATTCAACGTGCATGTAGACCGTCATGACTAGGGTGAAACGGAAAAAGAACATTTTAAGATAGGCTCTGGAGGTGGCGCTCAAAAGTTGCCATTAGCCCCAATAAGAAGAACCTGAAAGGTTTTTTTTGATCAACCAATATGTTTCCGAGTAAAAGTGCTTTGACTTGATTTCGACTCGATTTAGTTTTGAGTACGACTTCAGGATGGCGGTGTCTGGTTGCGCCTCAAAAATGAGACGAGGCATCAGATAAAGTCTCACTTTTATGGTCTCAGCAGTGTTATTTCTCGTGTAGAAGCAGTTACACTGAGCGTGCATGTCTGACTGATTCAACAGTAAACTACTGGCTTTGTGAAGAATTTAATTTTCAGGTTACCAATACGCTGACCTCCGACAGTGAAAACCTTTCATTTCACCCGCAATCCTCGCATAGGGGCATTTTTTGCGAGTTTTAGGATCCATTGTTGGTCGAAGTTTATTGGTGCACAGTGCACCCCGAGCGAAAATGCTTCAACTTTATTTCGACTCGATTCAGTCTCAAGTTCGACCTCAAGACGGCTATGTCTGGATGCGTCTCAAAAACGAGACAAGACATTAAATAAAGTCTCACTTTTATAGTCTCAGCAGGATTATTTCAAGTCGACGTAAACTTTTCTCAAGACAAACCTTTTTGGACTCAGAAATAAGATAGTTGACAGATGCAAAGGATTGAAATTGATGAGAACAAAATTGTCCAATTTTTAAATTAGTTGTTCTCAAGTTGGAAATTCTAAATCTGTGGCTCTTGACGACTACAGCCGTAAACAATTTGTTTCACAAAGTTTGAAGTTGTAATTTTCTATAAGGATCTTCGAAGACCAAACTTTAAATAATGTCTCACTTTTATGATCTCAGCAGGATTATTTCAAGTCGACGTAAACTTGTCTCAAGACAAACCTTTTTGGACTCAGAAATAAGATAGTTGACAGATGCAAAGGATTAAAATTGATAAGAAAAAAATTGTCCAATGTTTCAATTAGTTGTTTTTGAGTTGTCAATTCAGAATCTGTGGCTCTTGACGACTATAGCCGTAAAAAAATTGTTCCACAAAGATTAAAATTTTGAATTTCTATAAGGATCTTCGAGGACGAAACATCAGATAGACCCTTATTTTCATGGTCCCAACAGGGTTATTTCAAGTCGACGTAAGCTTATCTCAAAATGAACCTTTTTGGACTCAGAAATATGAAACTTGACAGATGCAAAGGATTGAAATGCATAAAAAAGAAATTGTCCAATTTTTAAACTAAGTGTTTTTAAGTTAACAATTCAGAATCTGTGCGTCTCAACGACTATAGTCGTGAAAAATTTGCTTCAAGAAGATTATTATTGTATTTTTCTATAAAGATCTTCGAAGACGAAAGATTAGATAAAGTCTCACTTTCATTGTCTCAGTCGGGTTATTACAAGTCGACGTAAGTTTGTCTCAAGACGAATCTGCCTGGAGTCAGAAACGAGATAAATGACAGATGCAAAGGATTAAAATTGATGAGAAAATATTATCCAATTTTTACATTAGTCGTTTTTAAATTGCTAATTCTGAAATTGCTAATTCTGAATCTGTGGCTCTTGGCGACTAAAGCTGTACAAAAATGGTTTCACAAAGATTAAAATTGTAATTTTCCATGAGGAACTTCTAAGACGAAACTTCGAATAAAGTCTCACTTTTGTGGCCTCAGCCGGGTTGTTTCAAGTCGACGTAAGCTTGTCTCAAGGCAAACCTTTTTGGACTCAGCAATATGATAGTTGACAGATGCAAAGAATTAAAATTAATGAAAAAAAAATTGTCCAATATTTAAATTAGTTGTTCTTAAGTTGAAAATTCTGAATCTATGGGTCTTGATCACTATATCTGTAAAAAATTTGTTTTACAAAAATTAAAATTGTAATTTTCAATAAGGATCTTCAAGGACAAAATATCAGATAACGTCTCCTTTTATGTTCTCAGCAGGGTTATTTCAAGTCGACGTAAGCTTGTCTCAAGACTAACTGTTTTGGACTCAGAAATAAAATAGTTGACAGATGCAAAGGATCAAAATTGATGAGAAAAAAATTGTTCAATTATTAGATTTGTTGTTTTAAGTTGACAATTCAGAATCTGTGGGTCTCATCGACCATAGCCGTAAAAAATTTGTTCCGCAAACGTTAAAATTGTAACTTTCGACAAGGATCTTCGAAGAACGCTTTTGGACTCAGAAATAAGATAGTTGACAGATGCAAAGGATTAAAATTGATTAGAAAAAAATTGTCTTATTTTTAAATTACTTTTTCTTAAGTTGACAACTCAGAGTCTGTGTGTCTTAAGGACTAAAGCCATAAAAAATGTATTTCATGAAGATTAAAATTGTAATTTTCTATAAGTATCTTCGAAGACGAGACATTAGATAAAGTATCACTTTTATGATTTCAGCAGGATTACTGCAAGTCGACGTAAACTTGTCTCAAGAGGAACCTTTTTGAACTCAAAAATAAGATAGTTGACAGATGCAAAGGATTAAAATTGATGAGAAAAAAATTATCCAATCTTTAAATTAGTTGTTTTTGAGTTAACAATTCAGAATCTGTCAATCTTAACGACTAAAGCCATAAAAAATTCGTTTCACGAAAATTGAAATTGTAATTTTCTATAAGGATATTCGAAGACGAAACATCAGATAAAGTCTCACTTCTATGGTCTCAGCCGAATTATCTCAAGTCGACGCAACTTGTCTCAAGAGGAACCTTTTTGTACTCAGAGATGAGATAGTTGACAGATGGAAAGGATTCAAACTGATGAGAAAAAAATTGACCAATTTTTAAATTAGTTCTTCTCAAGTTGACAATACAGAAAATTTGTTTCACAAAAAAGAAAGAAGTTGTAATTTCCTATAATGATCTTCGAAGACGAGACATCAGATAAAGTATCACTTTAATCGTTTCAGAAAGATTACTGCAAGTTGACGTAAACTTGTCAAGATGAACCTTTTTGGACTCAAAAATAAGATAGTTGACAAATGCAAAGAACTGAAATTGATAAGAAGAAAATTGTCCAATTTTTAAATTAGTTGTTTTTAAGTTGAAAATTAGGAATCTGAGGGTCTTAACCACCACAACCGTAAAAAATTTGTTTCACAAAGATTAAAATTGTAATTTTCTATAAGGATCTTTGAGAACGAAACATCAAATAAAGTTTCACCTTTGTGGTCTAAGCCGGGTTCTTTCAAGTCGACGTAACTCATCTCAAGACGAATCCCTTTGGACTCAGAAATAAGATAGTTGACAAATGCAAAGGATTAAAATTGATGAGAAAATATTGTCCAATTTTTAATTTAGTCGTTTTTAAGTTGCTAATTCTGAATCTGTGGCTCTTGACGACTAAAGCCGTACAAAAATTGTTTCACAAAGATTAAAATTGTAATTTTCCATGAGGAACTTCTAAGACGAAACATCGAATAAAGTCTCACTTTCATGATCTCAGCAGAATTATTTCAAGTCGGCGTAAACTTGTCTCATTACAAAGCTTTCTGGACTCAGAAATAAGATAGTTGAGAGGTGTAAAGGATTAAAATTGATGAGAAAAAAAATTGTCCAATTTTCAAATAAGTTGTTTTCAAGTTAAAATTTCAGAATTTTTGGGTCTCAATGACTATAGTCGTAAAAATTTTGCTTAAAAAGATTACAATTGTAATTTTCTATAAGGATCTCCTAAGCCGTAAGAAATGCGTAAAAACAGAACGATTTCGGTGTCTTCGTGAAACTAGTATAATACAAATGAAAGTTCGTGAATGAATTGATTCGATATATATATTGAATAAAAATATAGAAAATTTTTCAACCATGAACAGAGATTAGCTTTTATGACAGTCGGGATTACCCTTTTCGTCAAGGCAGGTATACCTGCGCTGGTCTGCAAGGCTACAGGCGACCGTTTTACTGTCTCAAGATGTGAATTTTCGATTCAATACATGGCTCTGCCTCAAAAATGAGATATCGAAAGATGTCTTCAATATGTCTTGATTAGGGGCAATTCGAATCGAAACCAAGTCGAAGAATTAGTCCGGGCGAATTCGGCGCAGCCGTCGGGAAAAAATTTCGCATGCGATTTTTTTTCATAATCTTGTTCGGAAA
>JAUMHM010066459.1:0-14283 GCA_032362435.1 Melikaiella ostensackeni
GAGAATGTATTCCTTAAGGCCGATAGAGCCTTAAGTAAATAAATTTCCTTTTTCATTTAAAATCAAAAACAAATTTATGTATGTGTGCATGGCGGCCTTTTTTAACCAAATTAAAATAGATTTGAGTACTTTATTTACATTTTCCTCTAATCTTATGATTCTTATAAATGTTTTTGATTTCAAATGTATTTAATATATTTTTCAGTCTACTATACATTTGTTTTTTAGAAGTATATTGTTAATATAATTAAAATGTCATCCTGGTACTTGTCATGAATGTAATGAGGTTGCCGGGAGGATGTACAATTGTACGTCATTTGAGGTATAATAATTGAATACAATTGAAATTAAATTTCATAATTGAATTTAGAAATACTTTTCTATCTCATTATTGTCTCTCTAGACTAAATTCTGAATCTTGATATTTGGGGCTAAGACTTTCTTTATAGTTTCCTAAAGCCTATTAGCATTCTTCGAATAGATGATTTTCACGAGGATCTGAGACTCGTTATTTTCTCTCTCTCCCTCCCAAAAGAAAAATTGGTAAAATGATATTTTGTCTAAGGATCTATATAGACGGTTAGTCGTCGAGCATCTCTCATTTACTACACTTTGTTTTCTGAATTTTATTGCCGTCGAAGAATTTTTCTCACTATTTGAAAAATTTATATTAAAGGACTAGATTAATGTTTCTATCTCAAAAAAATAAAATCAGCAAAATTAAAAAAAAAAATTAATAATTGAAATATTTGCTCAATTAGGATTGCGGTAAAGAGTTTGCAAAGCACTGGATTACAATTTTGAGAATTTTATGCGCAGGAAGTTATGTGACAAATTATTTCATCTATTCTCATTTTCCTGTTTTTGTCAAAATGGTTTCCAGCGTAATTGATAAAAATTTGGTAAAATATGATTTTATGATAGATGTTATTGAAAGTCCGGTATAGGTGTATTAAGGAATTTATTCAATTAGTAAAAACTTAGATTGAAGGCATTACAGAAGGAATTATTGATAGAATGCAAGTTTTATGGGTTTTTCCCAAAAACGATATTTCATACTAACAAGAAAATATGTTTTGACTTCAACAAGAAAAGATAACAAAGAAATTTTTAATGAGAATATCAAAAATTTTAATGAATCTATTTGAATTTGGTTAAAGAAGGCTACCATGCAGTCCATGCACAGATATACATAAGGTCATAGTAAAACAAATCTGTTTGATAACATAGACAAATACAAATACAAATCAAATCAAATATATATATAAATAACATAATATCATAAATATAATATAATATAATAATATAATATAATATAATATAATGTAATAATATAATAATATAATAAATATAAATAAATACAAATCAAATTCTGTTTGAGTACAAAAAAAAATTTCATAGAAAAGAAGTTTTCATTTCAATCTTTAAGAAACAAGAGAACATAAAATTAGATCAGATTTAAGAAGAAATTTGTTGAAAAATAGAGATTTTCACGCAATTATTACATTCTCATCAGAGAAGGTATTAGATTTATGATAAATTTTGAAAAAATCAATCTATTGAACTGGCCTTTGGTACACTCTTCAAATGTCGAAAACTGAAGGTCAAGTTCATTAGCCAGCCATTTTGGATGAAAATTAAAAAATTAATAGCATTTTCAAAATTTATCAGACAATTTTTTTAAGATTCAAAAATTATATTTACGGCTATTCGTAGTACTCAGAAAATTTGAAGAATTTATCCTAATGACTTTTGCCGATAAGAAGAAAATTATGAAAGTTATAACATTTACAAAATTCAAAAGTGCTAACGAAAATTGAAATTTTAATTCATATTTACGCACTATATGAACAAAAGTCACGATAAGAAAAAGGTAGCTTTTAAAAGCCTGACAAGATTGTCATAACTCTGAATTTTCTTGAAAAACGGTTCCGGTTTTATCAATGAAAAACGCTTTTCGAAAATTAAAAAATTCAAGCATGCGAGATACGCAAAAAGTGTTGGAAAATAAAATTTTTGGCCTCAGGAAGATCTAAAAATTCTCTGTTCACGATTTTTTGATAGGATAAGTAGTTTTCGTTTTAATCGTACAAAATACTGTTCAAAAATCATAACTTCAATTTTCCTGCCAAAAATCATGAGATATAAAAAAATATGACGAAAAAAAATTATTGACCTCGAGAAGGTCCACAAATTTTTCATTCACGAGTTTTTGATAGGGTATGCAGATTTCGTTTTAATCGTGAAAATACCATAAAAAAATCAAAAACTAATTTTTTCCCGACAAAACTTTCGAAAGAATTATCGAATTACTCGTAGAATGCGCTGCATCCCACTTGTTTAAAGCATCAAAAAAAGGACGACTTCCTTGAACAGCCATTTTCGATCAACGGTTCTGGTTTTATCCATCAAAAAAAGCTTTTTAAAAATTAAAAAATTCAATTTTCTGGCCACACCATGCAAAATACGTGAACAATAATTTTTCAGAGTATAAGTAGTTTTCGTTTTAAGCGTGGAAAATACTGTTCAAAAATCATAAATTGAATTTACCCGCCCAGAAATGTGAGATATAAAAAATATTACAACAGAAAATTATTGGCCTTAAAAAGATCTAAAATTTTTTATTGATCACTTTTTCATACGTTAAGTGGTTTTATTTTTAATCGTGAAAAATACTGTTAGAAAAATCTAATGGAAGTAATCAAAAGTGGTCAATGGAAAATTTGTAGATCCTTTTTAGGTCAGTAGTTTTTTAAAAATATTTTTTATGTCTCACGTCTTTTAGCGAGAAAATTGAATTTCTGATTTTTTTAAAATATTTTTTTCCTTTCCAAATATTTTCAAAGAAAATTATTAATATTATATTATTTATTAAAAAGTTTCAAAAATGTATGCAGGAAATCGAGCGCGAATATTATGATGAGAATGTATTCCTAAAGGGTGATAGAACCTTGAGTAAATAAATTTCCTTTTTCATTTAAAAGTAAAAACAAAAGTAATTAAAAATGTAAATGATGGTCTTCAAAATCAATTTGTACAAGTTTGGAATATTTGTGGTTAATGAATAATTCTGATCCACATATTTATTTATCTACCATTTCACCGTTAATTCGCTTAGTTTACACAAATTTATGAATATAAGAAGCCAAAATTCTGATGACGACTGAAAAATCCCAAAAAATAAGATTCTCGGCAGTGTAAGATTTCCGAAAAAAAATTCAGAACAGAAAATACCCGAAACGATCAAATTGCCGACAATATAAAAATTCCGAATTGGGAAATTCCCGACAGTTTATAATATTAACGAATTCGAGATTGCCCGAATAATAAAATCACCGACAGTTTATAATATTACTGAATATGAGAATTTCCGAAATAGAAAATTGCCGATAGAAAATTGCCAAATTATAAAATATCCGACACTGTGAAATTCCCGAATTTGAACGATTAAAAAAATTGTTTTTTAATTAATATTATTTCAATTAGCAAAATATTTCATTATTTTATTTCTAACACATAAATAATATTGATTGAAAAACAGTTTTTTTAGTTGTTCAAATTCGGAAATTTCACAGTGTCGGATATATTATCATTCGGCAATTTCCTATTTCGAGAATATTCAATTTCAGTAATATTATAAGCTGTCGGGAATTTTCCAATTTGGAATTTTTATATTGTCGGCAATTTTATCACTTCGGGAATTTTCTATTTCGAATTTTTTCTTTTTCGGGAATTTTAAATCGTCGGGAATTTTTTTTTGCGTTTTTCAGTCGTCCCAAATTCTGGAATTATTTAAATATCAACTTCATATGATATTAATCTTATATTTTTTAAACAATATTTGTTTTGTACTAAAAAATTTTCCTTGAACAAAACTAGATTGAAACTTAACATCAGTTGTTTAAAGTCGGTTATTTTTTTTTAATCCTTAACACTCTATAAACATAGGAATCTATAAATAAAACTTGATAAAAAATTTATAATTTTATCAGAGCAATAATAAAATAGGTCAGAAATTCAAATTCTATTGCTTGGATCACAACTTGTAGAACCTTTCGTCTCGTAGAAAATCTGAGTTCGATAAGCGATAAAGCATATTACGACCGAATTTCAAATTCTACCCAGAATTTCATCTCTTTCTTACCCACATAAAAAATCATATGCAATGAAACGCAGATTAAAGCTTATCTAAAATGATATTTGTTTACTTACTTCGAACTTTAGTATGTAAATTAAATTTTGCATCTTTTCGAAATGTGAAAAACTAATTTCCATTTCATATTGTATAAAAAATTACACTTCATCCCTTAGTTCTACAATTTTTCTCTATTACTTTTTCATTATTCAATTGGAATAATTAATCTCGACTCAAGAGATAATTATAATTATCTCTTGAATGAAATGTTAAATGCTTGTTTAGATTGGATGTAATTACTTTTTGTCAAATATAAAGCATGCAAGTCGCTCGACACATTGGAATGCATGAGTTTTAATTGCACACCCTTCTTTTTATAAACTGAGAGCTCTGCAATTAACGAAATTAATGATGAATCAAAAATGTTTCACGTTACCTTTTCACATTTAGCTTCATCATTTTTCCTAAATTAAAAATAAGTTTGACATCACTTGAGAGATGTTATTATAAATTTCTATGTGAGATAATTTTAGATGTTATGTGTTGACTTAGAACCAATCCATTCAGATTATTCCATTCTTCGAAAAAGATAAAGATAATAATGCAATTCAATAACACAATTCGAAAAAATTCTAGCTTCCTCAAATTTGTGAATTGTATTCAAGTAAAATAGATATCTTTTGGTAAATATTCTCATCAAAATTTTCTTTGTTATCTTTTTTTGTTGAAGTCAAAATTATTTTCTGGAAAAAACCCATGAGAGTTGCATTCTATCGATAATTCTTTCTGTAATGCCTCCAATCTAAGTTTCTACTAATTAAATAAATTGTTTTATACCCCAATACCAAAATCAATTTTCATTTTGGAAAAAGAAAGTCCGCAATTTTTTTTGAAATTCCAATATTAACACGTGCCACCGGGCACTTAAAAATCCCATATATTTAACATGGGAAAATTTTGAATTCTCGAAAAATTGGACTGACTTCAGGGTTTGACCGAAAGCTGCCAAATTTTTTAGGGATTAAAGAGGCGTGTCTACTGAATAAAACTATATCAATCAGTTTCATTTTTAATCCCCTCTTACCCCCCACAACGCTTCAAATATGATCCAAAAATCAAAAAACTACACTCTTACGTATTATTGCTAATTTTCAGCATTTTCTGCCATCATTTTTGATACAATTAATTACTAGTGGACAATCTGAATATCCCTTATGTCTTTTTGAACAATTTGTGATTGTTTAAATAAATCTAACTTATTCAAACAATTATTTTTTCCCAAAAAATGTGAAACATAATCGTATTTTCTGAATAAAATGTAATGGTTGGTCATTGTTTGCAGTATTAAATTCTTTTAAAAACATTATGTAATTATTTAAACAATTATTCATTGTTTATTTCCAAAATTTCTTAAAATCGAGCCAGGGGAGTCCACTTTTTCCTTAAATTGGCATCCTATGCTACTTATTGTTGAATACTTACATAACTTTGATACTTTTCTACTAATGTTTAACAAATTTCTATTTGTTTAAATAATTTTTATTTGCTATATAGTCAGGAAAATAATTGTATGTGTCTTATTTCATATTATTTTTTTTAAGTTTCCTAAAGAAAACTGTAAGAGCAAGTGAAAATTTTCCAAATAAATAGAAATTTGTGAAGAAATAGGAGAAAAGTATCCAAATTGTGTAATTATTCAACAATAACTATCATAGGATACCAATTTGAGAAAAAAGTAGACATCTCTGGCTTGATTTTGAAAAATTTTGAAAGTAAACAATAATTTGTTGTTTAAATAATCACATAATGTTTTTCAAAGACTTGACTACTCCAAACAATGATCAAATATCAAATCTATTCAGAAAATATGATTATTCTCAACATTTTCTGGAAAAAAAATTGTTTAAATAATTTACATTTATTTAAACAATCGAAAATTGTTTAGAAAGTCATGAGGGATATTCGCATCTTCCATTAGTGATTGAGACATTATTTCTGAACTGCCGTAACTTTGAAACTCATATCTTCCGATTACCTTAAAATTTTCAGAAATTGTTTGCCTATATGATGGTAGTTTAAACACCAATTCATAAACTTTTACAATCATCCCTCCCCGAACTAGAGGGGGTAAAACTTTCATTCCCCGGGCAAAACTGGTATTTTCAAATGGTCATAACTTCCTTTCTTCAAATGCGAATTGAATTTTCCATAAGTGATTTCTAAAGGGTTTTTCATACCCTTTCATTCTATGAAATCCATTGTTTTCATCAATCCTGTAACCTGGATTTTTTCCATGTGCAGTTGCTTAGAAATGTGTTTCTGAAGAAAATTCTAAGATCTTTTTTGTGATTCAAAAGATTGCTGATGCCATATTTATTTTTAAAATGCTGCACAGTTCCGTTTGTCAAATAATAAATTTTGTTGACAACGCTGAATTTCTTCTTGAGGTACTCAGTGATGCGCTTTTGAAATGTATGTACAGCTACAGTGCCATGACTTAAACAATCCGAGATGATTGCCATGCTAACATGCTTCAGTTCGTTTTCTTCTTTATAATAAATAACTACTGTAAATATAGTAGCTTGGTGATTATTCAAATGGAAAGCTTGTGCAGCATTTTGAATGATGAAAGCATAATTTTCAGCATAGTCAAGCAAAATTAAGAACTCTTCTTCTTTTAGTTTGACTTTGAAGTGCTTTAGAAACAAACCTTGTTGTTTTACATAAAATGCGTGAGGCTGCAGGTTTTTAAGTTCAGTGCATAATTCTTCCACGAAAGCACCAGGGTCTGCTTCACGTTCAGATGCACCAAATTTTTGCATGATTTGTCTGCGTCTACAAGAGGGGTAAAAAGGGTCGAAAAAACTTCACGTCATTAGTAAACGCTATCATAAAAAACACTTTTGTTCCTATATTTGTTTATAACTACATGACAAAATTTTCGATGCAATTTGAATGAAACAGCGCCGGTCGGTACATCGACTGGACTTGCCGACGTTTAGCCAACTGCTATGTTACGAGGGGGAACAGGGGGAAAAAAAGCCAAAAATTTGTTACGTGATCAATGGATGGCCCCTTATCTAAAAAGTATTATATCTGTATTACAGGCCATTCCAGTAAGTGGGTGAAAAAAATATTTTTTCCTTATACTGGGCAAACAAGTGTATTGTTTTTGGATTCATGGACTGAGAACTGTGCAGACGCAGTGGGAAATGAAACACCCACTGGTAAAACTGTCATACCTAGAGTAATTCTAAAAGGAACCACAGGTTTGAGTCAGCCATCAATTAGACTTATGTGGACTCAGCGTGTGGAAAAATTTTGTTAAATGTTCTTCGGATGAAGTTTTATGATATAATTATGAAATAAATCCCCACTTGAGAAACAATATTAATAGAATCCAATCTCTTGTTCACTATCAACTATCATCTCCAAGATATGAAAACCTTCTTTGATACTCATGGTTCAAAACTGGTTACTTAGACAGCAGGCCGCAAGATTTTGAAAATCCCGTAGATTTTGTGTTTGAAAAATTTTCATCAAAAATCAAATGTGCCTACTGTGATGAGACGCCAGCTATTAGATGTTATTGCTGTAAAAAATCGTTGTGCATCAAACATTCCTTCACGATCACCATATGTGTGATAAATATGAAGAGAAATATCTCGTAGAATTATCAGAAGCACTGTGCAGAAACAGTAGAAAGTGAAATATCTACTGGTAAAACTGTCATTCCTAAAGTAATTCCAAAAGGAACCACAGGTATGATCCAACCATTAGACTTATATGGATTCAGAGTGTGGAAAAATTTCGTTAAACGTTTTTCGGATGATGTTTGATTACATAATTATGAAATAAATCGCGACTTGTGAAACAATATTATTAGACTTCAATCTCTTGTTCACTATCAACTATTAACTCCAAGATATAAAAACCTTTTTTGATACTCATGGTGCAAAACTGATATGTAGACAGAAGGCTGCAAGATTCTGAAAATCCTGTAGATTTTGCGTTTGCTTAATCTTCACAAATCAGATATGCGTACTATGATGAGACGCCCGTTGTTAGATGTTCTTGCTGTAAGAAATCGTTGTGCATGGAACATTTCCTTGACGATCAACATATGTGCAATACATATGAAGGAAGATATCTCGTAGCCTTAACAAAAGCACTGTACAGACACAGTAGGAAATAAAACACCTACTGATGAAACTGTCATACCTTAAGTAGATCTTACGTTAGAAGAATCTTCACAAACCAAATGTGCATACTGTGATGAGACGCCAGTTATTAGATGTTCTTGCTGTAAAAAATCGTTGTTCATTGAACATTTCCTTACGATGCAACTGTTACACTTGTTCAGTAGAATCAAACTGTATATTGAGGGTATTTTACCTTCTTTGAATTTGAAACGGTGGGAAAAAGGATATAACATCTTCTATTTTTTATAAACTAATAAACTTTCTAAAACTTACCCCAGAACAAATTGAATCAATCAAATCTAAGCTAACATTCATTCATGACCCGCAGAGTACACTTGTTCAATTAATTAAAATCTCGTTATCAAAAGCGATGCTTTGCGTTTATCATTTGACCATTAATAATATTAAATTACATTCATAAATTAGAATAAAATTTTCAAAGCCAGTCGTATTTTTAAGCGAAGAGTATATGATTCACAGCCAAACCCCGATTATTTGGTGTTGATTTAAAGCATTCATTTTGTCTCTAAGAAGAACGTGTCGAAACATGATTACGATCAAACGCAGGCGACAAATAAAAATTAAATGAAAAACAAATATTAATTTAACATAAAAGTAGACAATATTTGTGTAGACATGTGGCTGGTCGGAAATTATTCTCGTATACCATTTATTCACTTGAATGCTGTTTTCCAAATAAAAAAAAAGAAAAACACATTTCAGTCGATTAACTTTTTGCTGTTTTCCAAATAAAAAATGAAAGAAAAACACATTTCAGTCGATTAACTTTTTCAAGATTTGAATATTCTCAAAAGTTTTTTAAAATACTTTGTAAGTGTACTGTAAATGGTTTTACCAATTGAATGTTTAATGCAGTTGTAGAAATTATGTTTAGTTAAGTGAGAAGTATTCCCTGAAATTTTTATACTTGAAAATAGTGTTCAATAGTGTTTGATTCAGCCCTCAAATCTTGACTCTATCACCAAATATGGGGCTTGAGCGTCCCACAAGTCACTTTGTTTATTTCACTCTGAATTATTAGTATTGGTTGCAATAAACAATCAAAAACTTTAGAAAATGAAAAGAAAAAGCTGCGGAAATTGCGATTTTCACCTTAAAAACGACTTCAGTGACCTCTAAACATTTTGCTCGAAAATCTGTAAGGAATACCAAATAAATTTCTCCCCATGAGAAAGAAATTTCCACTCCAGTGTTTTAGAAAATCCACAAATCGAAATTTATGTAGACATCCCATGAAAAAATTTATTTCAAAAACTTAAATTTACTTTACAGATCAGGAAATCCGGACAATATTTAAAACAGTGTTTAAGGTAGAAATATTATATTGTCCACATTTAAATTATATATTTAATTTTATAAGCAATTCCTGTACTCTTTTAATTGCACTATCATCGGAAAATATCTACATGGCTAGCGCGAGCGGTACCAAAAATCACTGATGACTTTGAAAGAGGACAACTCAGTCGGAAATAAAAATATACACTTTTATTAAAAACGGTTAGAAGGCTCATAAAATTTCACGTCGAATGAGCCCAAGTATAGATATTTCTGATATTTTGAAGGGGATATATCACGTTCGGTGTCTTTTCAAGAAATTCAAGAATGTCCCGAATTTTATACGTCGACTTCAACACGTGATATGATGTAGGAATGTTGTAGGAAGCATATAAAATTTATGAAACCTCATCTTTCGAAAGGTGTGTTTTATTTCAGCCAATAAAAAATGAGAAACCTTCACAGCTAGTATTCTAAAGAGTTTAAGTGCTCAGAGAAATTCTCACGAGCATGAGAATATGCTCGACCTCTATATGCTTCGAGAATTTAATGAGCATTTTTGAGCTTTCTTAATTAGGATTTGAAAAGTCGTATTTTCGATTTTTAAGAACCTTCAAAGCAAAAATGTATTCGTGCTTACATTTTACGTTTCATTTCGAATAATTGTAATCGCTTAAATAGCTGGAGTTATCGAAAATGACTTAGATAATAATTACAGTTTTTAAACTTCGCGCGAAAATGTATCACCTCAAATGAGAAAGGGCGCTAAATTCAAATGATGAATGGAGTCCAGATAATAAAAACATATTTTTTTCATGAAACAGTAGATAATTCAAACAAATATATATATATATATATATATATATATATATATATATATATGTACTTCTCAGGGGTCCTTTAAAAAAAATCTTAGACGAATTCAGATTTTATCCAGGGATTTATAGATTTTCCAGTATTAATTACTGCATTTTTTGAAACAATCGACCCTACACACTTTCAAATCCAAAATATTACATAATACTGAAATAACCCTTCATTATTCACTTGTGAATGGTTAAGTTTTAAGTAAGTAACACAAAAAAAATTGAAATATGTATACAATTTCGCGAGTTTTTTCCAAATAATGTGTTTTCAGTTCTTTCAAATATCTATATGGGTGAAATAATCAGCTCTCTTGTTGAAAATCCATATTTTTGCGTTCAAACTTCAACTTTTTTGTAAAATATTCGTCTTTTTGGCATGAATTTTTGATAGTTTGGTGAAAAATTCAACTATTTAATTGAAACATCAAGTGTGTGGTTGAAAATCAACTTTTTTGTTGAAAATTCATATTTTCGGAATGAATATTCAACTATTTTGTTGAAAATTCGTTTTTTTGGTTCAAAAATGTATCACTTTTGGTAGAAACTTCATCCTTTTTGGATAGAAATCCAACCGTTTGGCAGCAAATTAATCTGTTTTGGTTGAAAATTCAACTATTTTGTTGAACATTCACCTAATCAGTTGAAAATTTAACTCTTTGGTTGAACATAAAATTTTTTCTTGAAAATTCAGATTTTCGGGTTTGAAATTCAACTGTTTTGTAGAATATTTGTCTTTTTGAATTTAAATTCAAATAGTTAGGGTTCAAATTTTAATATTTTAGTAAAAAACTCAGCTATTTAGATGAAAATTAACTGTTTTGTTGAAAATTCATATTTTCGGATCTAAAATTTGACTGACTTGTAGAATATTCGTCTTTTTGGCTTGAAATTTTAACATTTTGGTAGAAAATGTAATGATTTGGTCAAAAATTTAAGTATTTGATTGAAAGAGATCTTTTTCGTTGAATATTTATATTTTTGGGTTAGAAAACTCCAATCTATTGTTGAAAATTTGTCTTGATGATTAAAAAATGTATCTCTTTTGGGAGAAATTTCATCTTTGTTGGTTGAAAATGCAACTATTTGTTAGCAAATTAATCTGTTTTGTTCGAAAGCGCAACTATTTTGTTAAAAATTCATCTATTTTGTAGAAAACTTATTTTTCTTTTTGAAAATTCATATTTTGTGTTGAAAATTTATATTTTTGTGTAAAAATTCAACTGTTTTGTGGAATTTTCGTCGCTTTGGCTTGAAATTTTATTAGTTTGGTAGAAAATTCAAATATTTGGCTGAAAATTCGACTATTCGATTAAAAATTAACTTTCTGGTTGAAAATTTCTATTTTTGGATTAAAAATTCAAAAGTTCGGCAGATAATTTAACT
This sequence comes from Melikaiella ostensackeni, assembly GCA_032362435.1. Taxonomy (NCBI): domain Eukaryota; kingdom Metazoa; phylum Arthropoda; class Insecta; order Hymenoptera; family Cynipidae; genus Melikaiella; species Melikaiella ostensackeni. The sequence continues at coordinate 11,883 of JAUMHM010066459.1, forward strand.
ATCTGGTTAAATATTAAACTGTTTGACTGAAAATGACCCATTTTGTTGAAAATTCGTTTTCCCAAAAACGATTAGTATTCAGCAAGAGTAACATAAGAAAATTATTCATCTTTTTGGTTGAAAATGCAACTATTGGTTTGAAAATTAATATGTTCTAGTTGCTGATTTAACCATTTTTTTTAATATTCGTATTTTTCAGTTGAATGGAATTGTTTTTGATTGAAAAATAAAATGAAAGTTTGGTTGAAAAGACAATTTTTTTGGTCGATAATTAATCTGTTTTAGTCGAGGATTTAACTATTTCATTGAAAATTCGTATTTTTTGGTCGATTTCAATTGTTTTTCATCAAAATTGTAAATCTTTTCTGGTTGAAAATTCATCTACTTGGTTGAAAATGGAACTACTTTTTTAATACATAATTCATTTTTTTGGTTGGAGATTAATTATTTCAGTTGAAAATTTATTTTCTTGGTGGAAAATTTAACTGTTTTGTTAAAAATTCGTCTTTTTCAGTAGAAAATTAATCCTGTGTTTAATTTAGTTGATTCAGGAAGTTTTAACAAATAATTGTAGCATATTCTTAAATATATTAATTATCACCATCGAATGACTAAATTACATTAATGATGCTAAAGTCACAACTAATCATTTTTTAAATTTATTCTTAGAGTACATTCATTTGAATAGTAATTGAAACAAATGTATATTGTATCTTCATACTTGAGATTCAATGCATATTTAACATATTAATACTTTGAATAAAAGATATTTTCCTGAGAATAGTGAAAATGATAAAAAAAAGTTTCATTTAAATTAGTATAAATCCAGTACTATAAAATTTCCTTTTACAAATAAAATTTCAGTGTTATTTAGTTTTATATTATAATTTTTGAAAAATTAAGCACGCCCGAAAAGATTCTATGTCTTAAAAAAAAATCTTTACTAAGAAGCACTTGACACGGAGTTTCAGAATCTTCCTAACAATTCTCAAAATAAATGTTTAGCTGTATTTCCGACCGAGTTATCGTGTTTCAAAGTCATCATTGATTTTTAATGCCGCTCTCGCTAACCGTGTAGATGATTTCCGATGATAGTGGAAATCAATCGTATGATGCAATGATGTCTCATTAATAATAATCATGAACATCTTAGATGGAAAGAATATGTTGAATAAACATCAGATGTGGTTTCTATGATCATCCGTTTCCAGATTTGAAGTGAGAACGCAGGAATGTTACATAACTTTGTATATAAAAGAAAATTTCTATAGCGATGAATTTACTAAGCGGTGTAAATGGCTACGTGACACGATCGTTGTTTCCAATTAAGATTCGAGGGAATGCAATGTGAGCAATAACACGATTTAGGTCCGACTAAAGCGAGGATTTAATTATATCGAGGTACGAATCCGCTCACAATGCATTATTTCCACCAATTACAGTAGATCTCCCTGTCAGCAAAGCCAGTTTGTATCGAGTGAAAAGAAAGGGGCGAGGGCTTCCAATTGATTCAACTGGCAAATGGTTACTTATTTACTCGTTTCATTCAGCTTTCTCTTATATAAAGCCTGTAATTTTTTCTTAGTAAGTAAAAATTTTGACCAAAACTGAATTTCATTACGATTTTTAAGGGCCCATGTGGGCCCCGTTCAGCCCTCTTTAAAATGTTAGCGCAAGTCAGGGGCCCGTCTGGAAAATTATAGACGAAACCCCACGAGGGCGCCGCGCGGGGCCCATTCTCGTGAGCCCTCACGGTCTGTCGGTTAAAATCAATAAGTCCAAAGGGTTACTATTGTTCTGACACTACAAATTTTGATGATTGATTAGTTCAGACGAAAAATGCATTTTTGTTGAAAGTTTAATGAAATATTTTGGAAGTTGAAGTTCGAAATCTCAGATACCCTAAGAGGGCCCCCGCAGGGTAGGCCTTCTGTTTGCTCTCATGCTGCAGATTACTAAAATTAAATGATTTCTCTGTTGTAATAAATTGTCTTTTCTGGCAAATAGTAACAATATCTCATTCAAATGCGCAATTATTAAAAGGAAAGATAACTCCAACAAATTTTGAAGTGCGCGTACGGATAACGGAGTGTCTGCCTAAAAAAAATTATTAAAATTGGCCTGAAGGCAATCCGCGAGGGCCCCTAAGTGGCCCCACTCCATTTTTCCAAACGGGCGGTAAAAATATCACTATTGCTAGTTCACGGATATGCTTTTGTTATTTCATTCATATTTTTTTTAATTGGTTCATTCTTTTTAGAAACATAAGCGTAAAATGAAATAACATTCAATTGATAATATATGAAATTCTGCTGGATAAATTTCGAAAATCTTCAAAGATGTACAACAAAATAAAATTAATAATCCGAAACTAATATTTTTAAAATAAGTATATCTGAAG
>JAUMHM010066508.1:0-14282 GCA_032362435.1 Melikaiella ostensackeni
GCTTTATACAGCAAGGGAGTTTCACTCACCAGACCTAAGGCCAATAAGAACACTCGTATAGAGAGTTCAAAGAAGAAAAAGAAGCCCTAATAGAAGTGGGCTCAACGGGCACCCTTGCCTAAGTCCCCTTTCTGTCCAGGATTACTATTTTTCCTTCTCTCCTATCGTCACCCTTGTCTTAGCCTCCACAAATATTTTTCTTATTCTCTCTATCAAACTTTCTTCTCCTCTCTCTTTTGTTGTTTTCCATAGCATCCAAATTGCTGATGACTGAAAAACTGAACACTTGAATGTCATCAGTCGTCCCCATCCCTTTCATAAGCCCCGCTTGATTGTGTGAAATAATTTTCTCTTTTTCAACCTTTCCCTTCAGCCTCTTCCAAAGCACTCCCGCGTAGACTTCATATCCCACTGACATGAGAGTGATATCTCTATATTTATCTACCCTTCTTCCCTCTTCTTTATTAATCAACGGCACTAACAGCCCTGTCTTACATTTCTTTATCATACCGCATATGTAAATTTCTATTTTCTCAAACTATGTCTAATACGTCTTCCCTTTTTAATTTATCTACCCCTTTTTATTTTCATCCTCTTCCTACATTTCAAAATTCCGAATTCTTTTATTCCTACTATTTATTATTTATTTTAGAAATTTATTTATATTTTATTCTTTGCAATTATTAAAAATTATTTTAACCGAACATCCAATTTTTTTCGAATAGCCTGTCTTACTGGATTTGTATCTTGAATTTAGAAATTTATTGTGCCAATAAAAAGGTTAGAAGATGGTATTCAGGCTATTTTAGCCTCACACCATTCAATAGCACTATACGTACTATATCATACCCTATTCATTATTATTTTTTCTAAAATTGTAGTCCTTTTACTGTTATATTTTGAAACTACTTAAAATATCTAAACTAACAGAATTGAAATGAAGTAACACCACACTCATCTCGAAATAATGACAGGTGTAGATTAACACTTTTGCGTGTTACATTATATTTTGGCCGTTATATTCAATATTATTCTCGCTAATAGGGGAGAAATCATTCCTAATATACTTTTTCTATTTTTATGATTTCGTCTCTTAAATTTTCAGTATAAATCATTATTTTTGAACAGTCAACATCCAATTTTTTTTTGTAGTTTATTTTACTGGGTTATGTATCCTGAATTGAAAAATTTGTTTAGCCAATGAAAGGGACGAAATATAGTATTCAGGCAAGGATAAAGAAGAAACTTTGACTGGAGAGACAAAACATTTTGTGACTTTTGCGCGTTCGACTTTAAATAAAGAAAAGAAACATTTCTCATCCTTGTTGAGCTCTACTGAAACGTGAAAAGAAAAGTTGATGAAACGGAACCCAATTAGAGAAAAAATGATCGAAAATCGAATTTGAACAAAGCGTCTCAAACGCCACTATCAAAAACAGTTTTTCATAACACATGCATGATTTCAGCTTCTTTCAATGCCTAGAAAGGGGGCAGAAAGTCCTACTTTTCAGTCGCTAGGGACTAAAAATTAAAGTCAGAGATGAATAACGAAAATTATCAAGCAAACAGTCAATCGGGTTGACAGATTGTTTGACAGATTGGATCAACCGAAGCGATAAGTTACCATAAGTCATCTAAGAATCAAGATTCTTGTGTTGAATGTAGTTCCCGTCTTTCTGATTGCTGTCTCCAATAGTCCCGGAACCTGGCTGAAAACCGTGGATGCCTCCAGAGCCAGGGATGACTCCGGATCATTTTTCCTAGGCTCTGGGAATAAACTTAGTTGCCTTGGAGTGATACCATTGGTCTACACCAGTAATCAGGAAGTCTTCTCACATCCCTTTAGAGGGCCCTTTACGCTAAGGCACTGGACAAAATTTCAGCCTATTTAAGACTCCTATGACATGGATGAGAATTAGGTCTAGTTGTCCTAGATTTGTTGTGGTGAGTTGCTAATGCGGACAACTCGCTTTCCAGAGAGGACAAGAGCTTCCTCATACCGGAAACGCTATCGGATTTTTCCTGCCGATTTGTCTGCTTTAATTACAGAATATCTGCGAAGCCGCCCCTGCTTTGTTATCTTGTGACTTGTAAAAAAAATTAGAATCAGTGTTATCACCTTAAAGAGTGGAGGTAAGGTCACCCCAGGCTCACTTTCCGTGAGTTGTGTAAACCGCCAAATTCCCCGTGTTCGCGCTGGTAAAATTTTGATCAAAGTTTGGTTCGATTGAGTAATTTGTGGCAGAACACGCGGAGTTTGACTCGAACCTCCAAGGCTTTTTTCCTTTGAAATTTGAAAAGTGTAATGTCGTGGCAGAATTAGTTCGTTCCCGCCCCTCTCATAAATTGTCCTTTTTTTTGGTTACCGCCGTTTATAAGCAATCCCGCAATTCTACCTTCATGAATTGTCGCCTCGCTATCGTTGCTACCTCGGCCGCCATGTTGGACTCGTAGCTTGTGTAGGACGCTAATTCGGTCAGTGATTTATTTTTCTCAAGTAGATTCTCGGCAGTAGAATTCTTGCCTTTCTCTGTAAATTTATTTGGCGTGATTATTCGATTCAAGCTAGTAAAAAATTTGATTTATCCGCCCTTGGAATATTGGCTGGACGAGCGAGTCCAGTTTAGGTTAGTTTTCATTGTGTAGAAGAAGTTATTTATTTAGACTGAGAATCATGTGAGACTATCCTGGTAGAATAATATGTATGTATTTTTCTCGTCAACATTCCTATCATGTGCTACCGAAAATTGTAAGGCTTGCTACCGACCCCCCCCCCCCCCATCCATTTTCTTGCCTGTGAATTTTAAATAAATTATGTACGCCATCTTACCACACGAATATTGGTGTTGAATTATTCACAAGTGAGAATCTTAACTCTAACGGATTTCTCCTGTCTGGCCGACCAATCCCCTCTACCCCTTCTCGTCAGAGGGCTGAGCTATGGGTGGCAAAGTCCACTCACGTTCCCGAGTCGAGTTTTGTTATAGTTGATTTTGAGGTACCGATGGCGCATGCCAGCCTGGCGCCCATCCCTTTTTGAAAGACATGGTTGTCTTCGGTTATAGTACTCCGGAACGTGGATGAGAAATAAAATTGAAATAACGGTGGAGTAAAATTTACATTACAAATTGGCGCGACAACGTGGGGCTCCGAAATGTTGACAGGTGAATTCCATGTTAGAAACCTTCGGAAAACTAATACGATCTGATTTTTCCACCAATGTAAAATTGTTCTTGTTTTGAAAGTTGTGTATGATTTACCTCGTGACATATTCTGAGCTTGGTCCAGATTGAACTCTAAATAACAAAGTGATATTGTGTGTTTACCTCCGAGCCAACGCGAGTGTTTTTTTTAGTAAGTAAATTCCCATTTAAACCCAGAATCGTGACATGTGATGTAAATGTCAGACCCACGCGATGCCTAGATTTATGCGTTCTCGCACGACCAGCTGATCGGTGAACTGGAAGGACGGTTGTTGCCCACCGAAGGTACCGTACCGACGTTGCGCGATCGTTTACTTCGTTTCGCGTATCTACATTGTGAAGTGTCCGAAGCCGATGAGCGCGATAATCCACAAGATTCTTATAGTTCCACACGTGAAATCGGGCCACAGGACGCTGACGTGTCTCGAAAAGTCTTCAATGATTCAGGAATAGAACCCGTAACAGTCTTGAGCCTAGTGGAAAGTTTCGTTGGGTTGGATGTCGGTGCGACGAATACCGCGTCAGTGCAACTGCACCAAGCGGCCATCCCCACTCCAGCGGCACACCGCACGGGGACAAGCGACGAGTACACTGCCGGTTCAATGGGAGAAAACCTTCCCAATACCGGAAACAGTCCTAATACCAAATCAGCGACACTATGTGTGGATGAACCTTTAAGCTTTCCAACAGACAGATGATAAGTCTATGGAAGGTCGAATCGAAAGCTTTCTGGTAATCAATCCAGGCCATTCATTGCGACTGTAGGCTGCAGCGTCTTTGCAGACGCTTCTGTTGATTATAAGGTTTGCCCGTCAGCTTGCCACGCTTTTTTTTGATCCACGTAGGTTGGACAAGTCGCTTTTCTTCGGTAAGTGCGACCCAAGACCAGCCCCTCCGGAATGGATGTCTCCGACTGTAAATATGAGTGGAGATCAGGGCCACATGCTCATCTGTATAAATGAACTTTTTCAACCAGAAGTTCTTGATATCATCCGGTTCGGCTGCGGAGAAGTTTTTCGTGCCCCTTAGTGCTTTCTTCACCTTTTCGGCAGTGATTGGTGAACATTGTTCTTCGGACGTTATGAGGTTGTTGCACAACTCCTTAAAACGCATGATGTTCTCAGTGCCTTCAGGCAATGGGTGTTGAACTTCATGAATCTCTCTCAAATAAGTTTCTACCTTCTCGGACGTGGGTAGATTATTGACAGGAATAGGATGATCGCCAAAGAGGCGCGATGGTTCAGCGAGAAACTGTTGATTCTCCCTGACCCATCCCTTCCTCTTTTGCTTCTCCTTCTAGCGTCAAATAACACCCGTATTTTTTCAACAATGTGCTGCCGGATAGTCAGCAGCTTCAACTTGTTCAATGTGTGATGGTGGATCATCAGTTCGTGAGCAAACTTTTGGACCCTTACTGTAAAAGGCCTACTAGATGTTATGTAATCATTCACGCACTGAATATGAGACGTGTTCTGTCTAGCTCATCTGATTTTCTTGTTCAGTTAATACAAGCGCCTTCTGGTCTTTTGATCTATCGTCAACTTTTCCCTTCGGTTTGAATTGGCCAAATATTTCGCCGCATCGTAAACTGAACATGTGATGATCCAGAGCTCGGATTCCTTCGAGAGATCCTCACAAAAGGCGTCATCCAGGAACGTTAACCGAACCAAATATTCATATATATTCATACAGTACCGACTTAAATTGTCAGTCCACTCAAAAAAATTATATTTATAAGATGTCTCTCTTCTTTCGTCGATATTTCAGTGAGGAATAGAGCTAGAGAGATTCAAAAAATCAAGTTGGGAAGGTTATGCTCTGAGTGAGGTTATAGAAAATATTGAAATTCACATATAATATAGCTTGAAATCTCCCCTTTAAAACTGGACCAAGGAAAAAAAAATTCAGTCGTTCTCAAGATATGAGTAAACTTATAAGGTCCTGAACGTTTGACTTGGAAGCCGTCACTGAAGCGAGTCGGCCGACTCTCGCCTAGCAACTAGGATCGAATAGGCGCTTGGCGCCTCACGCGGCCCCATCGTTCGAGACTTTCATTTTTTTAATGAAATGAAACTCAATGCTATAATAATTTGTTAACGCTCGTTCCTTACTCTCAAAATAATTTTTAAAGAAATATTAATAATTATAAGTGATGTAACAGAGTTATAAACAGATTTTTCGTTTAACTCTGGAGTCGAACCATTTTTTATCTATCTCAAACCGGTCACTTATATATAATGAATTACTTATTTTTCATTAATTAGGCTCAAATCAAATTTTTAGAGCAAGCGATTTCAGTTCATTTCATCTCAAATTTACAAGTTCAAGCCATTTTGTGAATATCTTAAAAGGGTATGGGGGATTTGATGAATTATTTAATGTTTCTTAATCAAAATGAAATTCAAATTCACGAATGAAAGTAAGATAAAATCATTCTTTATCATAAACAATTTTTTAGCAAGCAGTTTCGATTAACTGATTTTTTAATTATTTTCAATCAATTAACAAGTGGTAAAATATATGATGTTTATTAATTATACCTAAATTATGGCCCAAGATATGTGCTATATATATATACTATAGTCGTTATCTATTAACAAATGTTGTATATTAGAAACAGTCTGTATCTTCCGAAGAAAATGAAAAAAATTTCTCAACTTGTTTCCGAAAAAAATGGCTGGGGCATTTAATAAAGATAGAAGCCATGAGAACTATATTAACTTTACTTTTTATTATTATTGCTAACTAGGAGCTACTTGTAACATTTTGATTCAACTTCGGATCACAGATAATATTGTATTTTAGTTTTTCAATTTTCTTCTAAATTGTATTAATTGTGTCGGGAAATGTGGTTTACAAAAGGTTGCACTTTCTCCACTAAAAAACAACATTCGATCGTGTTGTAAGGGCCTACTGGAACTTCCTTCGTTTCATTTGAAGTCAATTTGATAACCTCGCCGCTGTATATGTTTATTTTCGCCCGTCTTGAACTGCGACCATAATACAATCCAGCAAGAACATAAGTGCTCTCCAGTATTGCAAAGACGTCGCCATCTAATGTTGATAATACAATATGTTCTTGTGTTGGAACAGTTGTGAAGGTATGACGTGCTACTAGTAATCTTACTATACTATCGGTAGGAAAAGTGTATCTTTGAAGTCCGAATACTCGGTGCGGATTCGCATCGGGAATAAGCCGAATAAATGTGAGTTGATCAAGTTCATAACCCACTCCGTCAGAAGAAGGGAGCCTTGTAAGAGGAACCGTGCACCTGGCAGAAGGCGGACGCCATGCAGGAGGAGACCTGGACCTGACACGAAGCATAGTCTCGGCCGGAGAAAAAGACTCGTCAGGAGAATGATTTCTGTCAGAAGAAGAAGAAGAAGGTCCGGCACGAGGAACATAAGGAATAGGATCGCCATTGGGTAAGCACTCGAACTGCGAACTCAAATCTGCAACAAGAAATGGATTAACATTAGTATATTGTGTAACGAGGGCGCCAATTTGGTCTTCACTAACGAATGTGGAGTCTGCTGCACGAGGCGCAGGCGCAAAAACTAGAAGACCGCTGCAAAGTAATTTGGTGCAATATATTAATTTGTGAAGGCGACTCATGAAGAATCAAGAACGCTCATAGGATTTTGTGTGACTAGGGGGGAAAGTTGGTCTTCACTAGTGAGTGTGAAGTTTGCCGCCCAGGCGAAACGAGGGCAGCCATCACGCAAGTCTCAAATCATCGCTTTTGTCCTATAATTTACACGATACTCTTCGCAAAAACCGAATTGAAAATGCGAGTTCTCAAAAGTTCGTGAAGCGTTTCAAATGTGGGTCGATTTGTGACCGATTGACGAAATAGCATTATGTAAATATTGCATGCCAAAGACTGCTCCAGGAAAGCCACTCACTCTCTAACTGACTTTGATTTTACTTTCATTTTTAATTTAAACTTCAATTTCAATGTGGGTGGTGCAAAAAATATGTCAATTTGAGAAGACAACTTATGAACTATGTGTAGAAAACATTCTTCGAGAAGGTCCTTATCAGAAAAAAACGATAGATAAAGCTTACATCGATTCAAAGCTCAGATTGGAAGAAGGCTTAGTATTTTTTTTTTAGCTCCAATAGTGCCGAAATTATGATTTTCTGCATACGATTCCTTTCTCGAAAAATGTTGCTAGGCATCAATACTTTGAATAAAATTTTACACTTTTCAAAATAACTGATTATCTGAGCACTAAAGGTGAAAGTTGCCAGTAAATAAATTGAAGAAGGCTTTTTACCGTTTATTTTTGGTCGGAAATTCAAATGTTTAGTTAAAAATAAACTTTTCTGTTAAAAATTTATATTTCTAATTACACATTCAAACTATTTTGTTGAAGATTCGCTTTTTTGAATGAATTTAACTCTTTTTTATTTGAAATTTGAATCCTATCAAATATTGGTTTCTTTCATTCCGAATGATCATTTAATGACATTTACTGTTTAATCCTATTATATTGTCCGTCAAGAAATAATCTTTGTCAGTTGGAAATTCAACTACTTGGATAAAAGTTGAAGAACTGTGTTAAAAATTCATTTTCGTTCGAGATTCATGATTTCAGTTGAAAGTTCACGTCTTCAGTTAAAAATGTAACAATTTAGTTGAAAATTCCTTTTTCTTTGGTAAAAACTTGACCATCTGGCTTGAAAATTCAACTTTTTGGTAGAAAATTTGACTACTTGGTTGAGAGTTGAACTTTTGTGATGAAAATTAGCTTTTTTTGTTGAAGATTTCATCATTCTAGTTGAAAATTCATCTTATTTTTCGAAAATCCAACTATTTTTAGTTAAAAGTTAATTGTTTTTGATTGAAAAGTCTACTATTATATTTTTTGTTCACAATTCGTATTTTTGATTAATAAATCAACTATTCTAGTACAAAATTCAACTACTTGGCTGAAAATTAACATTATTATTGAAAATTCATATTCGCCGGTTACAGAGCAACTGGAATCTGCAGCATTCAGCCAACACCCACTTTTCATCTCACCGCTTACTGGAAGCTCCTGCACGCAGCCACCACCCACTTTCCACCTCGCCGCGTATGGGAATTCTCAGTCCGCGGCAACCTCCAACTTTCCAGCTCGCTGCATGCTGAAACTCTCAGGCGCAGCCAGCACCCACTTTACACATCGCCACCTAATGGCATTCTTCAGCACGCAGCAACCATTCAACTTCAACCTCATCACCTACAAGCATCATACATCAAGCCCCCTTCCATTTTCTCCTTCGCTCTGGATACAGTCTCTCCCTCTTATCCATAGTGCTACGACCTCTCTCACCCTTATCACACACAAAAGTCAAAATAATTTGAAAATACAACTTTCTATTAAAATTGTATATTTCTTCAGTTAAAAATACAACTGCTTGGTTGAAAATTCTTCTATTTTGGTTGAGGTTTCAACTATTCTGTGTGAAATTGGCACCATTATTATTCAAAAATTGGTGTATATGGATTATTAAATAATTCACGTTTTTAATATCGAAAAATAAAAAACCTGGCACGTAAAAGCGCGCTTAGCTGGCGTTTTTTTTCCACATTAATCAGCGGCTTATTATATTCCGACATTATAACATTATCATACGTTTTCTATTTCAATGCGATAACAGATGAACTTTGAATATCTTTTCGAAACGCACATTCTATTACGTCGGACAAACTGTTATTTTCGAAAGCCCAAAAATGTACCTCAAATGATAATATATTATTATATTATTATATTTACCCACAGGATTGAAGATGATTGCCAAGTTAAAGACCCGAGTGTGGACGAACCTGATTTTTTCCAAGTAAAGGAAAAACTGATTGATGGATTAATAAAGGATTTCGTCAACAGTGTAACTAATGGACTATATAAGATCATATAGAACACGCTAAGTTAATGACTTTACAATAAACTCATGTTTGTTGCTAAGGCAGGTTTTGAAACTGCAGAGCAAAATAACGTAACGTTTGCGTACTTATACAAATAAAATTATGCTGACGTTAAATCTTGCAAAATTTCATTGTCCGCATTATGTAGTCATATATATGAAATATAATTTTCTGCATTATATTTGTATTAATTATAAACTTCTTAAGCAATGTATTGAAAATTTTTTCTGAAGTGCTCTCATGTGAGAAACTGCAATTACATGAAGTTAACATTTCTTAAAGAGGTCAAGAAGTACCGTTTTTTGAAAAAAATAGATGAATTTTTGTCGAAATGGATAAATTTTCAAACAAAAAGATAAGTTTTCAACCAAGAATGTTAATTTTCTATCGAAAAATACGAATTTTCGAACAAATAGTTGAATTCAATCTGAGAATATGAACTTCTAACAAAAAAGTTAAATTCTCAATAAAAAAAAATTAATTTTCAACCAAATAGTTGCATTTTCAACAAGAACAATGTACTTTCTACGACAAGAGATGAGCTTTCGAATCAAAAGGACGAATTTTAAACGAGACTTACATCTTCTGTATTAAAGTCAAATAGAAATTGGAAACATAGCAATTGACGTAGAATGAGGATTACTTTGGACAAATCGTTAATATCGAGAAGCTTGAAAATGTACATAAAATTATAGATATATTATTATATTCACCAGTAGAATTAAGGACGATTGCTAAAGCGAAGACGAGAGTATAGAGGGACCTCATTTTTTCCACGTAGAGGATAAACTGATTAATGTATTAATAACAAATTTAGTTGATGTTATAACTGATTATTTTGCTGGAGGTTTATTATGTTTGATAATATCTACTATTATCTTCGCCTCATGGATTATATAAAATTATATATGTTAAGCTCAGTTTACGACCGTACATTAAACTCGTTTTCGTTGCTATGGCAGGTTTCGTAACTGTGGAGGAGAATTACGTAATATTTGCGTACTTATTCAAATAAAATTATGTTGACGTCAAATTTTGCGAAATTTCAATGTATGTATTATTTAGTCATACATATACAATATAATTTTCTACATTACATTTGTATTAATTAGAAACTTCTTGAACCATGTATTGAATTTTTTTTGGAGTGTTATAATGTGAGAAACTGCAATTACATGAAGTTAAGATTTCTTAAAAACATCAAGAAGCAAGAAGGATATTTATAAGAATGTCTTAAAATCAATTTTGAAGTAAAAAATACATTTCATTAATTCTATCTTCAGTTTCAATGGGTTTTATTTAGGGGTCTTAAACCTCTTTCAAATTATGAAAATACATGATCGTCTCTTGTTTAAGGGGCCTTACATCAATCACATAAGATGATTTGGGATGAAGGTGGGTTTGTTGGAATCTTTTTGTTTCTGATGAGGGTGGGGGGGGGGGGGTGATAAGAAGATCTTTCATAACGAAAATTGTTAGTGGAAAAATAATAAATCCAATTGCATTAGAACTTGGAGAAAAATCTGGAACAAGTTCAATCTGTTCCACCAAAATTAAATTTTCTTTTGAAGAAAGTGCGTAACTTATTGCGTCATTAGTCTTTTAATAATGTTGCATTGCGAACTAGTTGCATTTTTATCCAAAACAATGTTATTTCTACCAAAAGAGATGGATTATTTTAAAGAACATTTTTTTCAAGTAGAGGAAAAACTGATTAGTGTATTAATGAAAAATTTGGTTAATATCGCAACTATTGATTATGCTGGAGCTTCATTATGGATGATAGCATATACTATTATTAGATTAGATTAGCTAAGCTCACGACTATACGATAAACTCGTTTTTGTGTCTATGGCAGATTTTGAAACTGTAGATGAGAATCACTCAAAGTTTGCATATTCAAATTATGAAAATACATCTCAGCCTTTCGTTCGACCTTATGTACTAACGATAAATTTGATATATATATATATATATATATAGCTATGCAGGAAAACTTCTTGAAATAAAAAATACTCTTTTTGCTTAAATAATGACCTTGGATTAACTTATTTCGAAAAATTCACCTGCCTAAAATTGGAGTTGTCCCCCAAGCGGACAGTAATGACAAATACATTTTGAGTGCAAAAATTTGATTTATTTAGTTGTTTGAACAAAATTTTGCACAAACCTCAACGAGAAGATACTGCAGAAAATCGCAATTCCTGTTTCTTGATTTAGTGCTACTGGGTCGCTACCGATTTTTTCTTGATCAGTAGATCGATCGTTAAGGATATACATGACAAAAATTTTCATTAGGAAATTACTCATTGCATAGTGAATTGTTGAATGCTCTTTTGAATCGATTTTAAGGTTTGTTTAAAACATAAAAGGAAAATTCTTAACTTATATAATGGCGAAAACTGTAGTGTCGTTAAGCGAGGGGCATTACATCAGATTCATAAAACTTGTATCCAGTAATATAGTTTAGGTGGAATATATGCACGTGTTCGAAAATCATTACTTACTTGGTTATGACAGTGAGACACTAAGGAATCACCATCTTTGTTTTCAATGCATAGGGTTGCTTCGAATAACAAACAGGGTTGCCAGGTGACTGGTTATTAGCCCGCCAGGTAGGTTTTCCGCATCCGAGGCCGGCTGGACTTCTAGCCAGTTCACGCAAGAGCCGGCTGCTTTGTGAAAAATTTTCCCAAAATTCTGCGCAGATGTCTTCAATATTATGTAAAAACCAGCCAAACTCAATTTAAGATCTGGTAATCCTGATCAGGAACAATTTTATATTTTATACTTGCATTTGCCTAATTGAATCAATGGTGTGGAGGTATGTTGTGTACGCGATATTGTATACACAACGTACACGTGTATGTTGTGTAGGATGTGTATGTTTCAATGTTCTACTCTTAAATTGAACGTGATTGGGTCGTGGGCACCTACTTGAGTTTCATTGACTTCTGCTTGGGTCAATGCGGTAACTTCGCCGCTTTCCATGTTTGTTTTCACATGTCTTTGAGTGTACACATGAAGTGTTTACATCCCAGCAAGGACTCAAGGACTCTCCAATTTTGCAAAGGTGTCACCATCGGAAGTTGATAATACAATCTATTCTTGAGTTGGCATATTCCTATTCTCACTTCAAGTGGTTTATCGGCAGAGAAAGTGTACCTTCGAAATTCGAATATCTGGTGCAGATTGGTGCAGGGGAAGACATGGATCTGGCACGGAAACAAGGCTTGGCAGGAGGAAGAAACATCTCAGAAGAATGTTGTCTGTCAGAAAAAGAGAAAGATGGTCTGGCACGAGGATCACCAGGAATAGGGTCACTATTAGATAAAGTGTAACCACACGAACTGCGAACTAAACTCTGCAACAAGAACCCTTGTAGAAATTGAATCAGGGACCCGGCCGAAACCCGGCTGAATATCCCCAGTTTTAAACAGGCGCCGGTCAGAAAATCTAGTCGAGAACTGGCTAAAAGCTTCACGGTAAACTGGTCAAGTTCCGGCTTCCATTTCGGCCGGGACCTGATCAGGTAACCCGGACACAGACTGGTTAAAAAATTTTGCTCCAGGCGAGAAATTAGTAACTTGATTCTACTTTCAAGGCTCATCGTAAAAAATGATCGTAAAGATTGGAGAAAAGCTTCAATCATTGTTGCTCGAATTTCCTAGCAATTGCTAAGACCGCGTGGTGATCTGAGGTGAGGAAGAAAGACAGGTTTAAATACCAATACAGCACTCTACACTTTATTATGATAATTCTCCGTGCGCTAAAATGTTAACTTTGTTTTTCAAGCTGATTTCTAAAATAAGGTTGATTTTAATTGGGGATCGAAGTTTTATTTGCGGATTACGAGGAGACGGCTTGAGTGAATTCCCATTCGAGGTGAAAAACGAAAACTTACTGAGTAGCAACGGAGACGCAGAACGCGTGAGACATGGTAGTAAAAAACCCCGCACCGAATGTACAGAAAATGGCCTTTTGTTGAAGAATTTGAATATAATTTTTTTTTTGTATTTTTCAGCCTGCAAATTGAAAAGTCGAAAGGAATAAGTAAGGAAAGAGGACAGTTTCCAGACAATCACGTTTCAAAGTTTCAATTTTTACATGTATTCTAGTGGCAAAATGCTTATTTTAGTGAGATGTTTTTTTTTCTCAAAAACTCTCTGATAGATTTAGCTAAAACTTTTACATTTTGACAATCAGACATACCAAAACAAGAGGTTCGTACCCACGGACTAGAAAGATTAACGATTCTTTGGGTATACAGCATGTTTTGGGGGTGTTTTTATACCTTAAATGTCCACATATGAAAATCATCATTTCTTCGTAACTAAAATCACAAGAGATTTTCTGTTCAACTTCTACGGTATGAAAACGCTTTCAAATAAGTACAGGAAGCGTGAATAGTAAGAATATGTCTTTGAAATAATTTTAGGAGATGTTTTAATATCCCTTAAACATTAAAACCGGGAAAATTGCCAAAAACACAGGAGATGTTTTGATTAAAATATGAACGTAGGAAATGACTTCAAAATAAGTGAGACACGCTTACTTACTAGGATGGATTTTTGAATTTCCTTCAAGGGTTCTTTTATTATTTCTTGGGAATTAAATCCGAAATATAAGTTTCGTCCTCATGACTTGGCCCATCCACCCCTAAAATATTTAGTGGTGACTGAGGTGATTTCCATATGCGCTGAGGGCTTGAAACTACTTTAGGGAGCTGTAAGGGTTGCACGCAAGTATTTTCTGCCAAATAATAGTTACTTGTGCAAGAAAATATGACTTCCTATCCTTATGAATTATTTAGAATATCTTGTGTGATTTTAGTTATTGAGAAATGTCAAAATTTCGGATTTAATGTTCAAGAGTTACTAAAACAACCCTGAAAGTAAAATAAAAAATCTATCACAGTAAGTAAACGTCTCTTGTACTTATTTTAAAGTCAGTTCCTACGTTGATATTTTAATCAAAACATCTCCTGTGTTTTTGGCCATTTTCCCGGTTTCAATGTTTAAGGGATATTGAAACATCACCTAACATTATTTGGAAAACATATTCTTGCTATGCACGCTTCCTGTACATATTTGAAAGTGTTTTCATACCGTAGAAGTTGAATAGAAAATCTCTAGTGATTTTAGTTACGAAGAAATGATGATTT
>JAUMHM010066518.1:0-14281 GCA_032362435.1 Melikaiella ostensackeni
CAAAATACATAAAAAACACTTGTAAAAGCCCATCTGAATTAAAAAGGTAGCAAGGACCCCCTTGGCGCCTAGACTATATGGTCGGCCGACTCTGGGTAAGGTTGGCCCGACTGACGGCGTAATATTAACCAGTGCAAATAACCTCACTGCACCTGACCGTCGGCCCAAGTCTGGCCAAAGGTCAGGCCGATAATCGGATAGACTCTGTTTGATTGTTTCAAAATTATCAGGAAAATATGGACGGCCCGATTGTAGGTGAGGTTGGGCCAACTGTCAGCGTGATATTCAATCAGAATCAAATTTTAAAGCTCCTCAAACTTTCCGATCTTTAAATTTAATTTTGTGTGCAACATCATATGAACAAATATAGTGACAAAACTATAAATTTCAAGTATACAATTTTTGATCTTCAAGAAATTTGCATAAATAAACTCGCTTTTGATTAAAGATAATGCAGATATACTAAAGAAATATAAATAATTGATTTAACGTCCATGTTAATTGTTATAAACAATTTTTTCAAAGAAATTCTTCAGTGTATCAGTTTCTTGTAGAAAAAAAATCATTCGGTTTTGAAATCATTGTAATTTATTGTTAGAATTGTATTAGCAACGAAAAATGGTCAAAATCAAAAAATTTATAAACAATTTATAAGGCTATAAACCATTTTTTAACATATTAAGTCCGATGGGCAGACCAACTGACATAGTAGGAAAGTTTATGTTAGGATAAAAACTTTTAATTAAGGGACGCTTTATCATGGAAAGGAATATGAAGTTTGAATTGTTGAAACAATTTGTTTGAAAGTTGGTGTGAGTGGTTGCTTTACGATATGATTGTGTATTCAGACTACAAATGGTGCTATCAGTTTTCTCGTAACTCACACGTTTAAACAAATTTTCTTATTAAAAATTGTTAAAACAATCGAATGCTCAATATATTTCTCATGAAAAAGCGCCTCTAAGTGGCATGTTCTCCTCCCAACGTTGCAACATGCAACATTAAATTGAAAATCGAAGAATTTAAGAACCTGAAAAATTCCGTTCTAAGAATTTATTTTGAAAAATTCAAAATCCGTCGATAAATATTATTAATATCTGCTTAACACTCCCTCTGTTTTAACACTCGAAAATATTGAATTATGAACGCGTGTAAATACCAGACGGAGTTTCTTTATGTACTCTTCAAAAAGCGATCACTCCTCTATCACGGCGAGTTGTCCACTGCTTACAAAACGAGTCCTGCAGTCGAAATTTAAAACCATAAGTATCGTGGTTGACGAAACTTTTTTTATTATTTCCTGCATAATTTGGGTAACGGTTCTCTTTCAAGCCTAAGGCATTTGAAAACCTTATGTTTTGTATAAGATGAAATATTACAAGTAAAATGCTTATCGCAAATTGCATTTTCATCAGAAGAAATGCCCACCGCACATAAAAAATGTTCGAGAACACTCAAAGATATTGAAATATGCACACAAGTGAATAACAGAGAGAGTTTTTAAATGTACTCTTCAAAAAGCGATCTCTTTTCTGTCACGGCGCGTTGTCTACTGCTTTTAAAACAAGTCCTGCAGTCGAAATTTAAAACTCTAAATATGGTGGTCGACGAAACTTTTTTTATGATTTCCTGAATAATTTGTCAAACTGTTCTCTTTGAAGTCTAAGTCATTCGAAAACCTTACGTTTTGCATAAGATAAAATATTACAAGTAGAATACTTATCGCGAATTGCATTTTCACTAGAAGAAATGCCCACTGCGCATCGAAAATGTTCGAGAACACTAAAGAATATTCAATTCAGGCGCGCGTGTAAATAACGGACAGAATTTTCAAATGTTCTCTCCGAGAAGCGATCTCTCCTGTGACATGGCGCATCGTCTACTGCTTTCAAAACGAGTCCTGCAGTCAACATTTGAAAGCGTATATATGGTGGCTAACGAAAATTTTTTTTATGATTTCCTGCATAATTTGAAAAACTCCTTTCTTTCAAGTCTAAGGCATTTAAGAATCTTCTGTTTTGCATAAGATAAAATACGACAAGTAAAATACTCATCGCAGATTGCATTTTCACTAAAACAAATGCCCATTGCACATAAAATATGTTCGGGAACACTAAAAAATATTGAAATCTGCGCACGAGTGAGTAACAGACAGAATTTTCAAATGTACTCTTCGAAAAGCAATCTCTCCTCTGACACGGCCTTACTCTACTTCTTTCGAAATGAGTCCTGCAGTCGAAATTTGAAACTGAAAATATGGTGGTCGACAAAACTCTTTTCTTATGATTTCCGGCATAATTTGGGAAACTGTTCTCTTTCAAGTTTAAGGCATTTGAAAACCTCATGTTTTGCATATGATAAAATATCACTAGTAAAAAACTTATCGCATATTGCATTTTTACCGGAAAAAACGCCCGCTGCATATTGAAAATGTTGAAGAACACTCAAAAATATTAAAGTATGCGCGCGTGTAAGTAAGAGAGAGAATTTTTAAATGTACTCTTGAAAAAGCGGTCTCTCCTCCCACACGGCGCGCTGTCTACAGCTTTCTAAATGAATCCTGCGGTCGAAATTTGAAACCGAAAATATGGCGGCCGACGATGCTTTTTTTTATTTTCTGCATAATTTCGTAAACTATTCTCTTTCAAATCTGAGGCATTTTAAAACATTACGTTTTGTATAAGATAAAATATTACAAGTAAAATACTCACCGTAATTGTATTTTCACTAGAAGAAATGCTCACTGCCCATAAAAATGCTCGAGAACACTAAGAAATATAGAAATATGCGCGCCTATGAATAACACGGAGAATTTTTAATTTTACTTTCTGAAGAGCGGTCTCTCCTCTGACACGGCGCGTTGTGTGCTGCCTTCAAAACGAGTCCCGCAGTCCAAATTTGAAACCATAAATAGGGTGGCCGACGAAACATTTTTTATGATTATGTCTACTTCTTTCAAAACGAGTCCTAAAGTCGAAATTCGAAACTGTAAATATGGTGGTCGACAAAACTTCTTTTATGATTTCCTGCATAATTTGGAAAAGTGTTCTCTTTGGAGTCTAAGGCATTTAAAAACCTTACGTTTTGCATAATATAAAATATTAAAATTAAAATACTCATCACAGATTGCACTTTCGCTAAAACAAATGCCCACTGCACATCAAAAATTTTCGAGGACTCCGAAAAATATTTAAATATGCGCGCGTGTATATAACAGACAAAATTTTTAGATTTACTCTTTGGAAAGCGATCTCTTCTGTGTCACAGCGCGTTGTCTACTGCTTTCAAAACAAGTCTTGCTGTCGAAATTTCGAACCGTAAATATGGTGGTCGACGAAAATTTTTACATTCTCATCAGAGAATGTATTAGATTTGTGTAAAATTTGAAAATCCCCGCTTTTGTCAAATGTCCAAGTTTTGAGACCCCCTGAACCCGAAAAACATGTTTTTACGAATGTGGCTGCCTGTCTGTCTGCGTGTTGGTTTTTATTTTCTGAGCACGATAACTTTCGAAAGCATTGACCGATTGGATTGGCCTTTGGTATACTCTTTTAATGTCCTAAAATAAGGGATAAGTTCGTTAGCCAGCCATTTTGGACTAAAATTCAAAAAGTTAAAGCATTTTCCAAATTTTTGCGACCACTTTTTTCTTCATTTACAAATTCTATGTACGGACTTTCGTAGTACTCAGAAAGTCGAACAATTTATTCCCATGACTTTCTTCCATAAAAATAAAATTGTGAGAGTTATAGCATTTACAAAAATCAAAAAAATGAAATAAAATAACGAAAATGAAAATTTTAAGCCAAACAATGCACGATATGAATTAAAGTCAAGAAAAGAAAAACGTTTCTTCTTGTAAGCCCTACAAGATTGTCATAACAGCTTTTTGAATTTTCTTGTAAAATCGAAAATTCAAATTTTGAGCCAAATAACGCGGAATAAGGAAGAAAGTTTGGATATCAAAATTGTCGCTTTTACGAAGGCCTGTAAACTTGCCTCTCAACATTTTTTGGTAGGAGACATAGTTTGTTTTTCAAGTATGGAGAATAGTATTGGAATATTCTTATTTTAATTTCAGAGCCAAGCGACGCGAAGTAAGAAAAAAATAGTCAAAAAAAATAGAATTTTTGCTTTCAAAGGGACGAAGAAAATTGCTGTTGAACATTTCTTCATAGGACCAATCTTAAATCAAGATAATTCTTTTAATCGTCTTTTCAACTATTTATTTGTATATATTATACGGTGAGCGCAGAAAATTGAACTCAAAGCACGAATATTATAATGAAAATGTATTCCTTAAGACCGATAGAGCCTCAAGTATATAAATTCTCTTTCTCATTTGAAATCAAAAACAAATTCAGTAATTTGTACATGAACAACATAGAACACCAAGCGCGAAGCGCGATGACCGGCGTCCTATTTTCTAATGATTTCCTATATAATCTGGGAACTGTTCACTTTCACGTCTAAGGCATTCGAATACCTTATGTTTTGTATCGGATGAAATATAACAAGTGAAATACTTATCGCAAATTGCATTTTCACTAGAAGGAATATCCACTGCACATCAAAAATTTTCGAGGACTCCCAAAAATATTGAAATATGCGCGCGTGTATATAACAGACAAAATTTTCAGATGTGCTCTTCAAAAAGCGATCTCTCCTCTGTCACAGCGCGTTGTCTTCTGCTTTCAATATGAGCCTTGCAGTCGAAATTTGAAACCGTAAATATGGTGGTTGACGAAACTTTTTTTATTATTTCCTGCATAATTTGGGTAACGGTTCTCTTTCAAGTTTAAGGCATTTGAAAACCTCATGTTTTGTATAAGATGAAATATTACAAGTAAAATACTTATCGCAAATTGCATTTTCACTAGACGAAATGCCCACTGCACTTCAAAAATTTTCGAGATCATTAAAAAATATTGAAATAAGCGCGCTTGTACATAGGAGACAGAATTTTCAAATCTACTCTTCATAAAGCGATCTCTGCTCTGTCACTGCGCGTTGTCTACTGCTTTCAAAACGAGTCCTGTAGTTGAAATTTGAAACCGCAAATATGGTGGTCGACAAAACTTTTTTCATTATTTCCCGAATAATTTGGAAAACTGTTCCCTTTTAAGTCTAAGGCATTTGAAAACCTTATTTTTTGCATAATATTTAATTTTTAAATTCAAATACTTATCGCAAATTGTATTTTCACTTGAAGAAATGCCCACTGCGAATCAAAAATGTTCAAGAACACTGAAAAATATTGAAATATGCGCGCGAGTAAATAAAAGACGAAATTTTCAAAAAGCGATCTCTCTTCTGACACGGCACGTTGTCTGATTCTTTCAGAATCAGTCCTGTAGTTGAAATTTGAAACCGTAAATATAGTGGTCGATGAAACTCTCTTTATTATTTCCTGCATAATCTGGGGAACTGTTCTCTTTCTAGTATAAGGCATTTGAAAAACTTATTTTTTGCGTAATATAAAATATTAGAATTACAATAATTATCGCAAAATGCATTTTCACGAGACGAAATGCCCACTGCTCATCAAAAATATCCTATAACACTAAAAAATATTGAAATATGCGTGCCTAAAATAACAGACAGAATTTTCAAATGTACTCTTCAAAAAGCGATCTCTCTTCTGACACGGCGCGTTGTGTGATTCTTTCAGAACTAGTCCTGCAGTCTAGACGAAAAGCCTACCGCGCATCGAAAATGTTCGAGAACACTAAAGAATATTCAAATATGCGCGCGTGTAAATAACAGAAAATATTGAAATGCATTGTTCAAAAAGCGATCCCTCCTCTGTCACGGCGCGTTGTCTACTGCTTTCAGAACAAGTCTTGCAGTCGTATTTCAACACTGTAAATATGATGGTCGACTGAACTTTTTTTCTGATTTCCTGCATAATTTAGGTAACTCTTCTCTTTCAAGCCTAAGGCTTTTGACAACCTTATGTTTTGCATAAAATAAAATATTGCAAGTGAAATGCTTATCGCAAATTGCATTTTCACTAGAAGAAATGCCCACTGCACATTAAAAATGTTCGAAAACACTGAAAAGTATTTATTATGCACGCATGTAAATAACAGACAGAATTTTTAAATGTACTCTTCAAAAAGCGATCTCTCTTCTAATACGGCGTCATAGTCTGATAAATTATGAAATACAACTGGGATTACAGAAGAAATTTCAGAATTTGAATTACAAATATCATAGGTTAAGCCTCTTATTTTAACTGTAAAATGGCAATGATTAAGGTGTTTTTTATCAGCATCCTTGAATGGCTTTTTACAAATGTGACAAGTTATGTTTGCATACATTTTCTGGTTTTTTTTTGCAAAGTTAATGAATCCATCGATATAGTATTGTTAAAATAGAAATTGATTCAATTCGGTATTTTTCGCAATGTACTCATTAACCACTGAATGCAATCATTTCATCTATAACTATAAATTTCAGACGAGGAGTCATTAAAATTACATTCTAAATAAAATGCAACACTGTCAACAACGTGCTTCAAATGAGCTTCAGTTTTTGGTTTATTATTGTCCAAATTCGATGACTGTCTTTTGTAATTTGCCATTTTACCAATGTAGATAAATTACGAATCCAAGCGAAGTGAAAAAAACTGCGAGCTTTTTTCCTATATTCCTCAATATCAATATCATCTATACCGATATCTAAGTCATTCACAGTATTTTCAATCATAAGCAAATGAATTGTAGCTTTTTCTGACTCATGATCACTAAGATAAACTGAAACTATTTCCTCATTTTTCGTTATTTTGTAATACTCTAATCCATAGACGTTTATTCTCGAGTCATTCATTCTTTCAAAATTAAGAGTATCATCCAAACAAATAGGAAAATTTAAATTATTATATATTAAAGTGTGGATAAAATGTGGATGAGAACTAGTACGATCCGCATTAATTTTGACGAAGAATAGTGCCGCCATTACCGATCACAGAAAGCAAAAGTGGTCATTATTTTAAATATTTGCGGCTGCGCGTTTGTCCCTTATAAATTTTGGTAATTGTTCATAAGTTGATAATCTTCCTTGAAGTGCTTTATATTTATTAATATTTACTGAAAATTTTGTTACTTCTTTCAAAACCCAATTAGAATTTTTATGTTGAAATTCCTCAACTTCAACTAAAATGTATTCAACTACGTCATCAAGCCATTCATGAATATCTTTAGAAGGAGGAACGGTTATGTTTTTTGTATTAAAAAACTTGGTATCTTCAACCATTTCATTATTTTCCATAGCAGAAAATTTGCAGGCAAGGAAAAGATTACCTCTTAAATTACCATCTATTTTCAAAGCATTTTTGAAACGAGTCTTAATTAATGATCTTGAATCATTTAAAAACTCAAGTAAATCTTTATGTTTTAAATTAACAATGGATCCAGTTTTTACTTTAGATTTGAAAGCGGATTTTATATTCTCCCAACTTATTCTGTTTCCTCCTTCATTTTTATTTAAATTTCCATCACCTTTTTTCTGATGTTGTTTAAATTTTCTATTTACTGCTTTTAAAATTCCTGAGGTTGTCGAAATCTTATTCCTATCGCCCAATGTTAAATTATTTTCATTTAATCTTAAAATTTTATTTTAAAGACGAATATTTTTATTTTAAATTTGATTCACTTTTCTATTTCAAGAACACGATTCGAAGAGTTTGCTATATTTTCCACCATGTTGTACGCTAGATTTCTATATAATAATCGTAAAAGAACATTTCAAGACCAACATTTCTGCGAAAATTTTCATTCACAGTAGTAACGCTACAGGAAGGATCAGATGACATTAATCTAGATATATTAAACGTTACCGATTTCTCAAAATCACACTGATAAAGTCAACCAAACAATTCCAATGATTCGTCTAATAAGTCCAGAGTTCTATTTAATAAACGTAAAAGAACATTTCTGCAAAAAAATTTCATTCACAACAATAATGCTACGAGAAGGATCAGATGACATTAATCTAGATATTTTGAACGTAAACAATTTTTCAAAATCACAATAATAAGCAATTCCAATTATTCTTTTCCCATGCTTTTGGGCGGCGTGATGTCATCACTACAGAACCACACGCCTTAAAAAATTCACACGTACATGCACTAATACCTGAATATTGAGAAGCGAAACGTCAACACTACTCCCCTCATTGACAACCATAGTTTATTCTCACCCCCCTTCCCCCCCCCCCACACTATGCAGTAACGTAGCCGTTGGCTAAACACGGATTTCATCTTTCTTCTGTGTTTTTTTCGCATTTCTAGTGAGTTTTGTTGCATGTAAGCCTCCGGTCTTGAATCAAGAATAGTTAAAAATGTTAAAACATCAGACTTCACAGTCCAAATTATCGAAAAAGTTGAATTTTCAACCCAAACAGACGGATTTTTAACCAAAAAAAAATCAATTTTCAACCAAACAGTTTGCATTAACAACCAAATACTTGAACTTTTAAGCGAAAAAGACCAATTTACAGCAAAAAAGTTCAACTTTTAACCAAATAGTTAAGTTTTCAAGCTAAAATGACGAAGTTTTTCAAAGAAAGTTGAATTTTCAACAAAAAAGTTGATTTCAAACCAAGGAAAAATTACTTTCCCACCATGAAATATGAATTTTCAATCCAAGAGGAAGAACTTTTGATAAAGTAGTTAAATTTTCGACCGAGAAAAAATGACTCTAACAAAAAAGTTCAATTTTGAACAAAATAATTGAACTTTCAACAAAACAGTTGGATTTTGAACGGAGTAGCTGAATTTTTAACCTGCAAGATGAATTTTCAACCAAGAGGAATAATTTTCTACCAAAAGACGAATTTTTAACGAACACGAGAATTTTTCACCAAATATTTGAATTTTCAAATAAAGAATATACGTTTTCAAGCGGAAATAAAACAGTTAAATTTTCATTTAAAAAAATTATTTTTCAAGAAAAAAATAACGAATTTTCAACCAGTTGAATTCAACGAAAAAAAACAACGAATTTTTAAGAAAATAGTCGTAGTTTAATTCTCAAACAAATAGATGAATTTTCAACAAAGAAGATAATTTTCAACAAAAGAGATAAGATTTCAAGCCCAAAAGTCGAATATTTTAAAAAACAGTTGACTGTTAAACCGGAGAAGATGAATTCTCAACATGAAAATTAAATTTCCATCAAAAAAGATGAATTTGCAACCAAATAGTTAAATTCAATCAAAAAAGACGACTTTTCAACAAAACACATTAATTTTGTACCAAATAGTTGGATTTGTAACTCATAAATGATACATTTCCAACAAAAAATGGAATAGTTAAATTTCCGGATCACAAATTACTTTTTTCACGAAACTAACAACGAATTTTCAACAAAACAACTAAATTTTCAACCAAAAAATGACTTTTCTACCAAGAAAGACGATTTTTCAATAAAATACATTAACTCTCTACAGAAGTTTTGAATTTTGAAACCAAAGACACGCATTATCTGCAAACCCGTTGAATTCCCAATCCGAAAATATGATTTTTCAACAAAAAATATAATTTTCAACTAAAATAACGAATCTTCAACCAAGAAAAATAAAGTTTTCACAAAGTAGTTCAACTTTATACCAAGTAGTTCATTTTTCAATCAAAAGTGATGAATTCTCAGCAAAACAGATGCAATGGTTGATATTTAAACCATCAAGATTTGAATTTGATATAAAAAATAAACAAATGCAACCAAAAAAGACGAATTTCGATCAAAATACATGAATTTTCAACTACATAGGCGAATTTCCATCTAGAGAAGATCAATTTTAAATCAAAAAATCAATTCTCAACGAAACATAGGAGACTCACGATTTCAGTCTAAAAAATTAATTCTTGACAACAAAAAAAAACAATTTTCAACAAAATAGTTGAAGTCTAGACTAAAGAGAAGAAGTTTCAACTAAAAAAGGTAAATTTTCAACTGAAAATGGAATAGTTCTATTTTTTATTGAAGAAATTAATTTCCAATCAAAAATGAAATGAATTTTTAACACAATAATTAAATTTTCAACCAAAGAGAATATCTTCAATCAAAAAAAAAATGTTTAACAGAGTAGTTCAATTTTCAACCAATCAGTTGAATTTATAACAAAAGAAAATGACTTTTCAACCATATACTCGGATTTTCAACAAAATAATTAAATTAACGAAAAAAAAATTAACTTTTCATCAAAAATAGTTGGATTTTTTTATTGGCTTCTACTAATTCAGTTCGCGTTTAAGAAAGAAAATGAAAAAAGGTGAAGCACCCCAAGATAGTAATGTAGTTTATGGATGGCCCCTAATGAATGTCAAGTCACAGCTTTTTTTGCTGGACTCAAAAGATTCGATTTATCAGTGCATTTTTCTCCCGCCTTATATTACACGTACATATTTGGAATATCTACACATGGAGCAAGGGCCCCTTAAGAACCTAGGTAAAAGAGAGAGACTAGTTGTCCGACAACTAAACGGTTGCGACTAGTTGTCACGTACCGGACTTATTTATATAATGAAGTAAGAAGATTAAATACTCCACTCCTGCTTGAAATAAAAAAAATTGTAATTATAATAGATTTTAGAAATTTAATTTTTTGTATTGTAACAAGTATCAAAAGTCAAAAATATTAGTTTCCAATTATTAATTCTGTTTTGATGTACAATTTCAAAGGTTTGAAATAGATCCCAAAAAATTGTACATAATATTATCAGCTAAACATAATTTCATTTCACACTTATGTGTTTCTAAACTTTAAATAATAAAACGAACCAACTTCATGCTGCGGACGGAACATATGAAGTAGATTATTATGAGTAATTAGTAATTTTGCTGAATTGGAAAAGAAAATAAGTTAGAATAAGATTTAGAGCCGACTTTCGAACGTAAAATAAACCTCTTCCTTTTGCAAAAATTCGACCCAAATGCAGTATATTTTTCGGTATTCTTTTACAATTTTCACTTGAAAATCAAAGCCTATGTAAAATTTAATATCAACACCAAGTAAAGCACTTAACTAAACATTCTTATTTCTCCACAAATAAGCGAAAAGTAACAAAAAATATGTTGCTTTCCAGTAGATTTCTCAATTTGAAGCCATTAAAATTTGACAATCTGAAAATAAAAACTAAATTAAATGTTCCAAAGTCAAAGCTTCTGAAAATTATAGAATTTTAAATTGTTACTACATCAAAAAATTCATTATTCAACATCAAAATTGATCAGACAAATTTTTCTGAGAACAAAAAGTAAATTCACTGTCATTATCACCGTTCAAAATGGAAAAATGTTCAATCATAATCATTTTAATTATTTCAAGTTCATCTAAATCGTTTGAAAATTAAGAATTTTCAAATTGAAATTATACTTTTCAAAATTCAACCATTTTAAGTTTTATAACTGAATTAGAACTTATGAAATGGTTAAATTGAGAATTCAGCGTTAAATATCAAAATTCCGAACTCTGAAATTGTAATTATTCAAAATTAAAGAAATTTTTTCATTACTGAGGTATCAATTTCAGATAGTTCAATTTTGATTTTCAAAAATTCAATTTTCAACTTTTTGATTTCAAATCGTTCAATTTTTAACATTTAATTTAGAATTGTTATTCATTCTTGAAATCTTGTAATTCGATATTTTTTAATTTCAAATTATACACATATATTATAAAATCCTCAACTAAAAGTCGGTCAACATTGAAAATTAAAAGTAAAAAATAAAATAATACAAAACAAGATTTCTGTGGTTCCAATTTCTGGAATTTCACAATTCTAAGCCTTTCAATTCGAAATTGTTTTTCTACTTGAGTTGACTTTGAAATCCTCAATATTTTGGAACATTTTCAAATGAAAAATAATTTAATTTTCAATGTCTAGTTCTAAAATCTTCTTATTTTTCAAGCTTTGATTTGGAAAACAATTTTTCTATTTTTTTTATTGTTTTCAATTTATTCTGGAGTCATTGAACTACAAATTGTTTAATTACAAGTCCTTTGAACTGATTTGGTGAAAACATTTTTTTGCGATTTTATGAGTTTTTTTTATTTTTGATTTTTTTGATCATTTTATGAGTTTTTGATTTTTTTTTTTGATCTTTTAAAACTCGCAATATAAGGTAAGTCGTTCTACTCATCTTGCATTTTTATTCATTAGAAAGGCAGGGTGTTGTACTATATACCTATACATAGTAAGGTTCGGCATATGACTCTCCGACCTTGAGCAGGTGCAATGGTGCTTTGTTTGACTCTATGAAGAAAGTAAGTAAGAATTTCCACTCTACCTGAAGTTAAGCAGTTTCAGGACATGCATTTTCTCAGAATTTAGGTACGCTCAATTCGAATTCGCTCGCCAAATAATTTAGCCTATTTCTTTTAATTTCGGATTTCCTTCGATTGTTCAGAGTGAAAAAACATTTTCCAAAAATTCATTAATTTTTTCTCGCAAATTACTGAATGTATTGAAAATTATTCAATAGAAAACAGAGGTTTTTAATATCTTTAATCTCATTATTATAAAGTGTATTGTTAAAAATCAACGTCTCTCTCAGTACATGAAAAAAACTACAAGGCACTCTTATTTTTAATTGTGAAAATTATTTTTGCTCTTAAAATGATAATTACAAGATGAAAAAATATTCTACAGAAAAATCTGTCATTTATTAAGATTTACAATACAATGAAGAATGAACATTATTTCCAGCGTCAAAGCTTATTTGTGAATCTATTCCTATCACACTTTATGAAACATGGTTTTATTCTCTAATAAATATTCTTTTTTCCCATGCAGTACTCACAAAAAAAACCTTTGGGAAAACGATTATGGAGCAAGCTTTCATTCAACGATTTTATTATACTGCAAGAAAAGTTTAAATGAGACTTAGAGTTGATTTTTAAACGTAAAATGAACCTCTCTCGTCTGTAAGAATTTGAGTTAATTGCAATACAGTTTCCGGTATTCTTCTATAAATTTCACTCGAAAGTTAAAGTTTATATTAAATCTAATGTCAATGCCAACTAAAACATTAATTAAACATTCTTATTCCCACAAATAAGCGTATGTGAATCACGCTTCTTGCAATTCATACAGCAAACGTATAATAAGAACAGGGTGTTTTTTTCATCTTGAGACATCGAAATAATTCAAGAAATACGCATTCAACGAAAAAAATGTCCGTCATAAAAACTTCTCATTTTTGAGGAGGAAAAGCGATTGCGCGAAAATTTACCCCACACCCCACCTCTTGAGGGCAGGGGGGGGGGTAGCTTTGAAGTTTCAAATGAAAACCTATATTTTTTATTGCAGATTCAGATTCTCCATTAGAAAATATGTAAGCTTTATTCGAAATTTTTTTCGATTCGCGCAATCGAGGGTTGTTCACCGGGTGTAGAATGTGGATGCGGCTCCCGCATTCCAAATCCCGTACCTGGCGCCATCCAAAAATAAATGAAAAATTCTGGGGGAATTAATCTAAAGCCTCGTTTTTTTTTGTTTGGTTTGAATAGAATAGAAAAATAAGAATCTTTGTTTTATTTTCGTTCAGAAGCGCATTCTTTGAATAGTCAACAATGTCATTTTTTGCAAATGCATCGCCATCTGGTGCGATTCGAATAAAATTTTTCGAATAAAACTTACGTATTTTTTTAATGGAGAATCTGAATCTGCAATAATATATACAGGTTCCTATTCGAAATTTTAAAGTTGCCCCCCTCTACCGCCCCCAGAAGGTGGGGTGTGAGGTTAATTTTTACGAAGTCGCTTTTCCCCTCGAAAATAAAAAGTTTTCATCAAAGACATTTTTTTGGTTGGATGCGTATTTCCTGAGATATTTTGATGTCTCAAGATAAAAAAAATCTGTATATCAACATCTTTTTCACGTTGGTTAAGGAAGTACTGGCCCTAAATCGTACCAAAAGACTTCATTTAAACGAGATAAATACTTATATTAACCCTTAGCTGGCACACATATCTGGACGTAACATAGCTGGCACACTGAGGTCAAAATGACCCCAGGCATAAAAATGCTTGCTACAAAAGGCCAATCGTTTAGTAACTAAACGATTGGCCTTTTAGTTCATATAGTTGAAGGTAATGTCCAACAACAAGAAGTGTTTATCGATCGTCCATCAAAAATAAAGCAATTCAACTTTGAAATTAAATACAATTTCAAGTTTGAATCATCGGTCTAACGATCTTTATTATACAATTGTGTTTACAACAACAACGTTTCGGTACCCTTTTGTACCTTCTTCAGGTTTGAAATTTTTCTAA
>JAUMHM010066528.1:0-14281 GCA_032362435.1 Melikaiella ostensackeni
TGTAGCAATGTCGCGGATGATAAAGTGAGCGTCGTACCCACTCAAGTTGTGAAACACAACAGGAATGGTGTTTGAGTCTTGATACGCTAAGTTACATTGCTCATGCGCAGCACCACGGTACATTCCGTCAGATCGCAATGGTCGCGAACTTTCTTCATTGGTGAATGTAGTGGCTTCTACAAATGCTTCACATTGCTCAGGTGTCAGTCTCTGCATGGGAATCGGAGATGATAGTATTTCATCACAATCCTTTGCAATTTGCTGCAACTCCAGAGCAAACCACTTTGTGCATGTTCGACATCTTCTGGACACGATCGGTAAAAGGATAGTGCATCGTTGTAACTATACTTGAAGTGGTAGCCAATGTCGAAAACTTTGTTTTTCAAAGATTTCAGTGTTGGCTTCCCTTTCTTGATCTTCCACTGGTTTTAATAGTGCCTCACAATCAACGTATGTAATAAAAGGAACCTTCTCCCTATTCTTGCAATTTTTGAACTCGATGTAGTTTTTTCCAGATTTTGGTAACATGATTTTGCAGTTATTCATTTTCTTACAATCTTTACTGTGAACAATCAACTTTTCCATACTTGAAAAATAGTGCAGGCATCGGTCACAGATGTATTTTCTATTTTTCTTTGCTGATAACTGGCGGTTGACTAGTCGAGAAAGATTTTTTATCCACACATAATGGAAATTAAAAGATTGAGGTTTGCTATGCTGTACATTATTTTCTTCTTCGTCACTGCTGTCCTCGTTAACATACTCTTCTTTATCTCATAGAAGGTTCACGTGATTATCTCTTTTTTGGGAAGTAAGATGAAGATGAACGACAGAGAACTCTTGCTTCTTCTTGATTAGGCCGTATACATTGACCGAGATACCATTTTGTATTTCAAATTTTGAAACATCCATTAATCCAACAGAGAATTTTTTTCTGGAAAAGTTTAATTCATCCTCGTACTGTTGGTAGCTGGACACGCGTTTAGCAATGTCTTTAATGTTAGGTGAATGTATAGCCGATAATACAGCCCACTTAAAGCACTCGTTGTCGTCTTTGTTTTGCACGTTGATGCATGCTTTTTTTCTCAATTCATTTAGGAAGTTTAATATAAGAACTGCCTCTCATAGCGTTTTGTTTATTAATATTTACTTCTAAATTAACAATTGAATGCAACGTCCATACTGAATCTTTTTCTTGAAACTCATTCATTTCAGTCAAGATAGAGTATTTTGCGTTG
Source organism: Melikaiella ostensackeni (assembly GCA_032362435.1). Classification (NCBI taxonomy): domain Eukaryota; kingdom Metazoa; phylum Arthropoda; class Insecta; order Hymenoptera; family Cynipidae; genus Melikaiella; species Melikaiella ostensackeni. The sequence continues at coordinate 1,239 of JAUMHM010066528.1, forward strand.
TTAGTGAACCATAATTTCAAATCCGCAGTAACGTATACCTCTTCGCTTGGTGATTTGAAATTCTTCACATCAGGCTTCTCCGTACCAATCTTTAGATAATATGCATTGAGCACAGTGTTCATTTTTAAAGCCATATGTTCACGCAAGACTCGGCGCACATGTGCAATAAATAGAACTAGAGCGTCATCCAGAAAGGCAAGAACATCCTTGTGAACTAGATTCGCAATAACACATGTTTTTACTTGGCTATGGAATGCTTTGTCGACGTCAATCCACTTCACTCGATTGCTTATTTCATCACGTTCTTGTTGTTTGTTTTGTACCTCGCCTCCTTTCTTTGCCTATAAATCAAAACGAGCTTTAAGACATGCCACATTCTCTATAAGCTGCAGACATTTTCGTTTTTGATTTATTTTTAGCGGGGGTTTTTTATACAACTCCTTCCTCACGGTCTTCGAACACAGCAGACATTCTTTTCTCCACCGGCTCACCTTGTCCAGGGGTGTAAAACCGGATGACAACATCAGATTTAGTGCATCCTCAATGTCACGAACGAGTTTCGTGCACTCATTGAGCAGCATCTTTGCATCAAGTCCAAAAGTCCCTATTGAAGTTCTCACTCCACTACTTTTCTTTCTCCATCTTTCTCTCTCACCCACTATTTATTTCACTTTTTTCTTTACCCCTTGTTCTCTTTTTCACTATTCATTATTCACTTTAGTTGCTCATCACGCTGAGTTCAAAAACAGAATGACTGCACCTCACTCCAGTCCGGCTTTTATAAGTCACCATCCTCACTCTACCCACTATGCTCGCCTTAGGATATGGGCTTTTTGAAAGACAAGTTCTCACAATGCCCAGCCGGGACAGAAAGCGCGGGGAACCACACGACAAGACGCCGTGGCATGTACCTGAACTTCAGCGTCGCACTCTCGCGATAAAGCAGAGAGACCTACCTGTTGGCGGTAACGACTTATCGACTGGTGGCATCATAGCACTGTCAGGAACCATTATCGAACGAACCATCTGTCGGTAAATGACCGGTCGCTGGTTCACCGCCGCTTAGCTCGGAACAGAAAGCCGCCTCCGGACCATTTCTGAAATTCCAATATAGGTCCGACTTTGGTTCTTGTCTAAAATGGCCTTGGAAATATATCAGACCGACTCCAATGTCAACAATCAGGGCCGTAAGAACCACTTCTATGTGATTTTCGTTTGCAGTGAAAAATATTTATTAAATGTCTTTAAATGTTTGTTTGTTTTGAAGGATAAACGCTGCCTCTTGTTTTCCTGCGACGTTTTTGTAACACATAATCTAAACACTGGAAGCGAATGAAGAGAAGTGCGGACCGTGTGAACTGACGAAATTATGCGCTTGTGATACAGCCAGCTTTGTTAGTGCGGTACTGCACGAGTTTGCTGGCTTTAGAGTACCGCTCTCTGTACCCTTTCGTCCCCTGGTCCTGGAACGAAATTCTCGGTATGACATATTTCAGGCTGACCTATTAGAGACTTTCAGTGTATAACATTCTTCCCCCTTTTTAAGAAAAATTCGAAGCATTACGTCGCACAGAATACATGTCTTGTTTTTGGAATACGTGACGATCGACGAGGTAGTTGCTCTGGTGATAGATCTGCAGCTACGATTTTAGAAGGAGGAGGTGGAGGCCTCCGAAATTCCTGTTCTGCAGATCCTGGATCCATAGGTTGCTGTCTTTCCTCTGGCATAGACGGCGGCTCTGGATTTGCTCCGTAGAAATGGACTCGACGTCGTAATTTTGGCTCTCTTGTGATCAAAATCGATGGCTCAACAGACTTAGCTGGCTGATCTTGAATTTCCTCACATTCAAACGCCCTCATCTGATCAACATGACGTTTGAAAAATTAGAATATTCTTGATCTCTGTGTACACCTGTCGGCATCTGTAGTCCGTTGAAAACGCTTCCCGAGAAGCGTGTCTCGAAGCGGACGAGGCTTCGTTGCCAAATCTGGAATGAATGCGCTGTAGTACGTTGCTTTCCCAATAAACAATTCCAGATCCTCTGGCGTGACGGGCTTAGGAGCATCATGAATTGCTGAAATTGCTTGTCAGACTTCTGTACACCTTCAGCATTGATTTTGTGTCCTAATAATTAGAGTGAAGACGTAGCGAAAGTGCATTTTGAGCGATTAAGACGAAGTCCGTGTTGTGTAAGACGTTCCAGGACTGTATAAAGAGCTACCAGCAAACTGTCAAATGAGTCTGCGAACACGAGCAAATCATCAAAAAAATTTAGCACGTTTGCAATACCTTGAACAACTGCTTCAATTCTACGTTGCCAGATTGCCGGAGTACTAGTTGCACCGTAGACTGCTGTCGTAGGACGAATCAGGCCGTGTGGGCGTATTTAACGTAAGTGCTTTACTGAATTCTTCGTCGACTGGTAGGTGTATATAAGCATGTGTAATATCAAGGTGACAGAAAATCTTCGCTCCTTTCATTTTGTTGAATACGTAGTCAACCTCTGGAATAGGGTGTTCATCGATAAGTATCCTAAGTATCTGGGAATTCACTGTCAGCTTGTAATCACCCGTAATCCGTATCTTTCCGTATTTTCTCATGACTATATGAGTTGGAAAAGTTCACTCCGAGTAATCGACTTTTAGTTCTATTACTTTTAGTAATAGTGACCGGATCCAATTTTCGCATCAATTTCTTTAGCATATGCTTCACGAAGAGCGTATGGAATTTCATGTGCACGTGCGAAAATGGGTGTAGCCCCTGGTTACAGATGCGTTTGGACTGGCGCATCCGTTAGCCTCCCAGCAATGTCACTGAAAACATCTTCATACCTTGCTAGTACTTGATTAAGCCGAGTATTGCAGTCTGATGAAAGGTGTGGTGACGTGACAGATACGGAGTGAATTTTCATCGGAGAAAACAATCCTATCCAATTAACTTCGTGAACAAACTGCGCAATCCACTCGCGTCCAAATAAAGAATCGTTGTCACCTTCTATGACGTATAAGTTGAGTTTACGTGTGCATGACGCGAGCGAAACATTGACTGGAATACGGCCAATGCAGTTCAGACTGTGATGCGTATAAACTCATGAAATGTCCATCGGTTGGCTGTAAGCGAAAATCAGGCTTAATCCTACGTAGCGTATTGCTGCTAACAAAACCACAAGGTGCTCCGGTATCTAGTTCCATCTCCAAAGGTTGACCATCAATTTCTACAGAAAGCGTCTTTTTGTCGCACGATGAATTTCTTCGACTTTGTTTAAGTGACGTACGAAGTCAACTTGTTGAGCAAGCTCTTCCGAGTTTTACCCGTAGTGTACGACCTTTTCCCAATCTGCACACTTTCGCGAGGTGCCCTATTTTTTTGCAGTTACTGCACTCGAAATCACGATATGGGCATTTATTGTGTTTGTGCTGCGCTTCACACCAGTCATAAGCATAATGCTCTCTCCTTTGTGAAAAATCGCGAATTGAATTGTGCGAAAATTGATTTGGGTCTCTTGCACGAGATCGCGATTTACGAGAACGATTTTCGTCTTTTTTAAATTGTAGCGCAGTAGAAGTGAGCGCATGAGTTTTCTCCGCTGGTGTTTATTGCGCATTGGATTTAACTTCATCAGCTGTCACGATCAATGTGACCATGTAAAAGTTGCTCTATAAGCATTCTATCGAAGAAATCCCCAAATTCGCAATGGGCTGCACTTTGCCTCAGACGTAAAGTAAAACAAGCAATCGACTCACCTTTTTGTTATATGTCGGAGCTTGACACTTTCAGCGAATTTATTTTTTGTACTGTCAGAATGTCCAATCAGTGACGTACGTACATCAGTATACGTGCAGATCTCAGATGCACTATGAGCAGCTGGAATTTTTAATGCATTATTCAACTCTGTACCCATATGAACACGTGCGTAATGAGCATTTTGATTTTCCGGAATTTTGCTCAGTTGTGATGCCCAGCCAAAACGCTTGAAATAATACTCGACTGTCGTTCCCTCGGAGGAGCGGAATTCTCGAAACGTGAAGGGAGGTGGCCGGGGATGTGGCGGTTGTGCAACGTTTGCCTCATTTCCATTTGCTTCAGCAAATTGTGGCAGGGATATCTTCAGAACCTCGGCGAAAACCTTAATTAATGACATAAGTAGTTCGGGGGAGATTTCTGTCATAATTGTCGCTTTTGGCAAGTACGCACAAACACACACTTCACTACTCCAAGCGACATTCAGGTTGACACAAAGCACTATAATTAGCGAGTTCTTGAACCATTCTGACACCAATGTTGTATCTCTAAGAATTTGTAGGCCAATGACGAGGTTCGAAATTTTACTGAACTCTATTTATTGCAATAATACAATAAAACATCGGAGAGGACTTCTACACGTAAAGTCTGTATTAACCGCATTGTGTGTTTGTGTGTAAGTGTAAATGTATTAACGGGAGACATTCTTACAGTATCCTGATAAAAAAATTTCAAATAAATTCACAGAAAGGTATGATAAAATAAATTAATATCTACATAAGATCAAGAATAAAATTTGGTCAATAATAAAAAGGAAATCAAAGAAAGTCAATTAATGTATTCGACAGTGTTAACTTTTTATGCAATAATGTTTATAAAATTATAATAAAGAACAAAAAAGGGAAAAATTAAATATTATACAAATATTACATATTTTATAAAAAATTATGTCCTCATATACATATACATACCTTTTGGAAATAAAATATGAAATGACGGATGGGTGAAGGGAATCAGGAGTAGGTATGATGTTATTATTGCCAACATTTTATTCTCTAATGATTTTTTTAGAATCGCAAAAAAAATCTAAGAAATTAATTATAGGAAAATCATTATACACCTATATTGAATTTCCTATATTTCTCGTAAGGAGGGATTACAAGGGATTATAAAAGATTGCATGGGATTACATAAAATTGCAGATTGAGCGTACACCAGATTACAGGAGTAATTAACCCATCGTATTAACATTTTATTTTGTTAGATTTTCGGGAATTTGAAATTTTTTGAAATTTACTTATTTAGACAATTTACTAATTTCAGCAATTTGAAATTTCAGAATTTTAAAAATTAGTATTGAAAAACTTCGGTAATTAAACAATTGTGAAAATTTAATAATTTCAGTAATTTTAAATATCTGAAGTTTTCTTGTTTCGTTAATTTTCACCTATGGAATATTTCAATTTCGTTAATAAACATTTATGGTAGTTTTACTTATCTTCGGTAATTTGAAATTTTGGAATATTTCATTTTCCGGAAATTTTCTATTTCGGTAATTATATTTTTGGTACTTTTTAACGCTCGAGATTTTGCATTTTTGACAAAATCATGTCATCCAGATTTATCCAGGTATAACTTTCCTTAATACGGAGACATTCAAGTTATTACACTCGCGACTGAAAGTTTGGATACATGAATATTTTTTTAAACTTTCAAATGGATGTCATATCTTCAATACAATTTTCAAATTTTTAAAAATTATATTGCCTTGCAACGTATACGAATCTGCGTTGAATGAATGTCCCATATTTAAATTATTTTCCATCATTCTGTATAGGGAAATATCTATAAAAAAACAGGTTTTTCGTCAACTTTTTCAATAACCTACATCTCCGAAATGATTCAACATATGTTAAGTATATAGAGCTCATTTTGAAGGATAAATTCTGACTTTCTACTGAAATAAAAAAGATAAGCATGACGAAAAATAACTTAAAAACTTTAGTGAAGGATTTTAATATTCAAAATTATTTTTAAAAGTCAAAGGTCAAGTGATTTGATAAAAGACATTGAGAAAATTGTAGAATATCGATTTATTAAATTTTATTAGCGTTTATTAAGACAGCAACCGTTCTTGAAAGTTTTTAGGTTATTTTTCATCACGTTTAACTCTTTGCCAAATCTGTAAAAGTGTATCAACAAAAGTGTAGATGATTTCCCTAAAAAGTGCAGAATTTACCCATTAAAATTAGCTCTAGAAACTGATAAAATGTTGAATAATTTCAGAGAGATTGGTAATTTAAAAAGATGGTCAAAAAGCCTCTTTGTTATAGACATTTCCCTACAGGATGATCGAAAACAATTTAAATAGGGTTCATTAAACGCAAATTTGTACACGTTTTTAACAATATCGTTTTTTAAAAATTAATTTTATTACAGATATGACACCCTTCTGAAAATGTTAAAAAATACCAATGTTACTCAAACTTTCAGTTAGGAGTGTAAGTATGGCAATTTTTAAAGCAATCGAGCATTACACAATACTTGAATAATCCCTAAATTTATAAGCCACCTGTGAATGGTTCAATTATAATTACTTAATATACAAAATCGGAATACGTACACAATTTCGCAAGTTTATTGTAAATTTTTTGTTTAGTCCTTCATATCTAAATGTGTAAAAATGCTACTACTCATATGTAAAATTAAATGACTTCTTTTCATTTGTCAAAGTAACTTTATAAAAGAACAAGTAATTTTTTTATGGTACAAGTATTTAGGAAGGTAATTAATATGTTTAATTAACCATCACCATCGAATACTTAAATAAATAAATAATAGTCCAAACAAATTTTTATTTTATCGTCACACTTGAAATTCAGTGCATGTATAATGGATTAATGTCTACTCTGAATAAAAGATATTTTTCTGAGATTAGTGAAAATGATAAAAAGAGGTTTGATTTAATCAGTGGAAATTCAGTACTATAAAGTTATTTCCACAAATGAAAAAACATTCTTATCTTATTTAAAAAATCACGGAAATTTCCAGGTTTATAAAAATTCCCTGACAATTCCAGGTTTTCCAGGTGATTAGACAAGCTGTTAATAAAAGCATAAAATTATTTTACAAACTTTAATCTCTTCTCAATCTTAATCTGAAAAGACTTGATCTCTGATTTAAACATTCTGCTTCTTATTGTATAATTTTATCTCTTAAATCCTTTGCAACAAAATATCTCGTTGTCGAAAAATGAAATTTAAACAATTGTATGATCTCTCAAGAAAAATGAACTTTTTGATCATTAGCATAAAAAAATAAAATTATCAATCACGAATGGCAAACATTAATAATTTAACAAAATGTGGATCATAATGTAAAAACATATAATTTGAGGTTAGGAACCACGCAATAACAAAATCTTAATTTCTCTACACTGGAAATGATTGAAACCTCCAGTTGCGAAAATTGAGGATAACATATACGTAAATAATGGAAGACTTGATTGAAAAAAAACAAAGAAAAACAAATAAAACTTTGAAGAAGAAACTAGATGTTGATATTGAAATAGTAGTTTGTTATGACGATTTCTGCTTGTTTACAAATCAGACAAAAGTACTTTTTTGAATAAAAAAGTGAATAAAGTATTCTGCATACCTTCTATATCGCCTCCGATATAATTGCCGGAAATTCCAGTGCCTCCAAGGAAAGTCGCTGTACCTAGAGGACCTCCGTCGTCGCCACTTTCCCCACTGTTTTCCATTTTGAGAAACGTTTTCAAGTTTTTAACCTGTATCTCCACTGCGAGTATTTTTCAACGAAGGTGAAAAAATGTCAGGTACTTTCTCTAGCTTTTTTCAGCCTATTTTTTAAATGTTGTGACTTGAATTTTTGACGTTAAGGTTTTTTGCGCCTGACCTGGCCTGACCTCTCATTTCACTCGTTTGTGTTTTCATACATAAAGTAGAAAATGTATAGAAAGGAACGCGATTCATCATTTTGTTTAAGGCCACTGATCTCTATTAACTGTGTGCAATTCGGAAAGGGAAATTCAAGAACGTATATAATAAGGAGAGGAAACTCGAGTGGAGGGCGTAGAGCACCCCTGGCTGAAATAACGTCGGTAACGTCGGTAACCTTGCGTAGTATCGTACTGCGCGTCAGGCTATCTCTTTTTCTCCGCGAGCGAGAAAGAGTCAAGTACGTACATTGGAGTTGATTACACTTTGGTGTTTACATTTTCGTCAACATTCTACAACGCGTTTTTAATGTGTTTTTCATGCGTAAAATGGGAGATAATTTTCAAAAATGGCGTGAGTGTGTTGTGTCGTGCAATGCAGCACCAAATCGGGCGGCCAAGAGAAATATACAAGTTTGTTTAAAATCAATTTCGTAAGCTGTTCTATGACTTTATTCAAGGCCATGTGAGCATAACTTCAAATTTTTTTTCAAATTTTTTTTGAACCAACCTACGCTCACACGAAATGCAATATCGAGTTGAAAATTTCGAAAACTAAGTAAAAAGCACTAAGGAACGTTTGTCTGGTCCTAAATTTCTATAATTATAAAAAAGCAAACAAAATTTTTTTAGGAAGAAAACTTTTTTATTATTATAAAAATTTAGGACCGGACAAACACTCTTTAGTGCTTTTTATTTAGTTTCCGAAATTTTCAACTCGATATTGCGTTTCGTGTGAACGTAAGTTGGTTTAAAAAAAATGTAAACACCAAAGGGTAAGCAACTTCAATGCACGTCCTTGACTCCTTCTCGCTCGCGGAGAAAAAGAGACAGCCTGATGCGCAGTATGAAACGACGTAAGGATGTGCTCCGACCAGGCTGGGTCGACTCCCATGGGCGCGTTTGACCACTTATACTTTTGTAGTTATCCACCTCCTGTTAGATGGCTCTACTGCAAAGTCAGGAGTGGGGGTAAAATTTTGTTTAAATATTTTCGCACCTACCATTGTAATGCCTTGTGAGGCTATGTCGCACATGTAGCTGCATGTCATCGTCAAGTTCATGCGTTCTGTTTTTCTTCATTAATTGAAGAATTAATGCAGAATTGCACAAATTCATCCCGAAAAATGTTAAATGTCACATTTTTCGTGTTAAATTTGTATAATTTTGCATTAATTCGTTCATTTTCTGTGATCTTAAATTCATACAATACATTCAAATAATATACACACATACGTGCACCAATCCATAACTACATTTTAGTTTGCGACTTGCTTGTAGATGCGCTACTGTCAATATAAGTTGTCAAACGCGCTCATGGCAGTCGACCGAGCTTGGCTCCGACCCAACCACCATCTCTCGTGCCACTCCCTCCACTCTAGTTTTCCGTCCTCATTATATACGTTCATGGGAAAATTGTATGGCCAATGGCACTCGAATCGAAGTTCCTTCCCTTGTATAATCCTCAGCTTGGCTGCCATTGGTTGTTTGAGTTAGTCCTTTCGTTGATTTATTTCGATGAAAATTAAGAGCCGCGGAAGGGGGTTTAAACAAAAATAATCAACACAGTATTTAAAAGAAAATTCAATATTTATTTAAGTTTGAATTATTATTACTTTGTTAATTGTTCACAATTGGTTTACAGTTTTCGACAGTCTTTCTGTCGATAGTATTTGAACACACGTTCTCGAAGAAAAATCACAATTCTCTCTTTTATTTATCTAAAATTTTTTAAATTATACATTATTTTAACGGGATTTCAGTTTTCGATTTAAAACTCACTACCGGCTTAGACGAACTTGATGAACCAAAAGTCTTTGCACCGAAAATATTCTAAATCCGAACTCAGATTTATTCAGAAAAATTTTTCAAGTCCACAATCTTAAGCAGACAGTTGCAAGTTTTTTTTATTTAAAGCTGGTAGCAAAATCGTCGGAGATCTGACTTCACTCTCGGGGAGAAACAGTCAAACCCTCCGCGAGAGAAGGGATATTCGATTCTTCGAAAAATCGTTTCTTGAGTCATCTGAATCGAATGGAGGAGAATCGATTCACATAAAAATCGAATGAAAAGAATCGATTCTGCAAGAATCGATCTTAAAAAATCGAAATTTTTCAAATTACTGTAATTTGCTTGTAATTATTTGTTTATAAATGATTATTTTTTTGTGATTATCGGTTTAGTCGCGTTTCCCAAATAAAATCACAAGAATCTTTTCGTAAAAATATTTATTTCCTGCAGTTTTTATAATATCGATTCATGCTTAAAATTTTAATTAATACACACGCATTTGTTTCAATCTTTCATATCGGAAATATTTTTTGGCTACACTACTGGCAAAAATACTGATATGATAATACTAATATCTTCTACAGTTACAGTCAGTGTTGGGAAAGTTGGCGCACCTTCGTGTAGAATTCGTGAGGCGGTCGCCTAATGGCTCTTTCACAGCTCGTAATGTCGTAAGTCATACAGACAGTTCTGTCTGCTACATGCGACAATTTTTTGACTGGTTATTTTCTTTGGTGACATTGAGTCTCTATAGGAAAGAACTAATCGGAAAATTGCCGCATGCAGACAGACCTGCCTGACTTACGAGCTGTGAAAGAGCCATAAGGCGCTTCGTCTCTGGCTGTCTCTGGTCAGCTCTTCTCAAACCAAAGACGTCAAACTTAGTACAGGCAGTTGCAGGCAGGATACAAGAAAAAAAAGGAAATCGGTGCTTTGATTCTGGGTGTGAAGAATCGATTTTCACAAAAATCGAACAGCGAAGAATCGATTCAAATATCGAATCTTTTCATCAAAAAATCAAATTTTTAATGAATCGAAGATCCCTACGCGAGAGCGAAAATCGTGGTGGGAGCTACCTCTCGCGTTTTACCCTATCCAGTTGAGATCTAGGATAGAAAAATAGTCATCATTTTTAACCAATGGTAAAACTGGTCAAAGTATGAAATCTACGCTTCAGCGGTTTTGCAGGTCCGAAATTGTGTCCAACAAGTTCCAACATGCAGCCCGCGAAAGGTCTCATGATTCGAAACTTGATTAACTCTATGACATATTTATGAGTGCCGAGGTCGCACCTTCCTCCACGACAACTTGGCGCCGACACCCTTTGAACTCTAGCAGCCTTTAGCTTCTCCGCTCTTTACTGTTTACTTACAATCTAGATCACGCATTACTTATTTCTAGTACACTCAAGCCTCCTCTAGTTTGCTAATTAATTTCTACGCATAAATATAACTAATACGCATTTCTTATATTATTATTCTCATTTTACCAACATTGAGAGTGGGAAGACAATAACCGTTCTTTCAAGCCAACAATTCCTCAAGAATGGTTAAAATCTCACTAAAACCTCCAATATTAATTGGGTCTTATCAACAGCATTAAAAGTTATCACAATTCTTTCAGTTTTGCCTCTATTCTTTAATTTTTTCGAGCCAAGATTCAAAGAAATGTAGAAATGACTGAAAGCGCGCGAGGCGGCGACTGCAGAAGTAACGGTGACATGATTTGTGTAACCAGTGGAAAATACTAAAATTTTATGAATCCTAATTTTATATTGACGCATAAATAAAATTCCCACTCACCTCTTCAGAATTTTATATAATTATTCTATAGGAAATAAATTGCTGCGCCACGTGCAAAGTGACTATCTTATGAGTGATTTCATTGACTCGAACAGTTTGTCAGTAGTAAACACGGTCGTATAAACAGATCCGTCATCTCTAGTGGTGGGGTTGACTCGCGTTTTGAAGCAAATGTTGTTTCTCTAAGTGGCCACCTAGACCAATGAGATTAGAGCGCGACAATCGGAGGGTATATGGTTTGTTTACATGTTGACACTTAACCTCTGGTATTTCTATAATATTAAAATTTTTTAAAAGGGGCAATATATGTTTTTAATCTCAAGGTAAATAAAGAAAAATATTTGCATGTTCTGTATCACAATTCAACACGCAGCAAGATTTGGGTACTCTGCTAATACTCATAATCACTAATCAACACCAATTTTTTTTTACATATTGTCACAAATAGTGCCATAAAAAAGAAACACAGTTCTTAGGTTAGCTCAAAGCCCCTACTCCGAAGTCGTCACGCTCTGGGTGGCCACTCAGAGAAACACCATTCATCTTCACGAAGCGAGTCATCGCTCCAATGCCCCCACCACCGGAGATTCCGAACCTGTTTATACGACCGTGGTAGTAAAACACTAGAGATTTGCCGCAAGTTAAACGTGACAACGCTGTTCCACATATTCGTATACGAGCAAGCCTAGAAGCAAGCCGAATGGCAAATTCGAAGTGTTTTCGAGAATAGATATTTAACTGACGTTAACCGGCAAGATGGCCGCATGCCGAAGGCCAGACAATGATACAAATTGCAAGGGACGAAACTTAATTTTTTTAATAATTTGGAAAAAATGATATTTCATCATTAGTGTATTCAGATATTTTTTTTTTCCACAGTTTGTTCAATTAAATAATAAAATCTCTAAAAAAAATATTGATTTCATTATTTAGTTGAATACCTTTTGAAAAATAAGAAATAATATCCAAATATAATTATGGTATAATAGCATATTGTGCATCGTGTTGGAGGTATAAGCGATTTCAAATGAGTGTGAAGTTTGCTGCGCGAGCGTAGCAATCACACGAGTTATCGCCTATACCTACAACACGATGTACAGGATATTTTGTTTAATTACCGCATACGGGAAATGCAGCTTTGGAGCGAGTTGAGAGAAATCCAAATTATACATTCGTGAATTGATTGACCAATTATCAACTTCAATTTTGAAGTTTCGTCTCATTTTGTCAACGCGGTACCCGTAGCTCGCATCAGACGGCTTTACTGTCGAATTGATTTTTCTCCACGCTAAATTTACTTCTCTCACTTTTCCCACTAGTGAGAGGAATTAAGTTTCTCCCACGGACGCATCATCAATCGAGGAATCGATAACTTCGTCGTCTGTCACCCAGCCTCCAAAGTTGCATTTCCCGCGTGAGTATTAGACTTATAGCATTTTCCATTGGTTGCATTTTTCTTATACTTAGTGTAGCTTTTACACCAATCACGAATCTCCTTTTCGGCAATCTAACCTCAAATAAAAACGTTTCTACTCCGGATTTGCTGAAGACGTCTATTTTTGTTGGATTCTAATACACGACCTCATGGAGCTCGTGTAGCGAAATTGATGGTCATTGATTCGTTAAAATCCGGTGTAGGAGTTAGAATTTTTTGCGATTAGATTGCCGAAAAGGAGACTTGGGATTAGTGGGAAGACTACACTAAGTGTAGAAAAAGTGTAATCAGAGCATGAGTCCCTGTTATGGCCTG